>SMSQ01026165.1:55947-75949 GCA_019453375.1 Ctenoplectra terminalis | reverse complement strand
TAGAATACAAGCAACAGAAGAAAAATGTGACAAAAGAAATATTAGCGAAACCTGATAGGGAAAAATAGCAGTAGGAAAAATAAACTAGAAATACATAGAAAAGGACAAATTGGAGTGTCGCGTGAAAAAAAGTGTCAGAAAAGAAGAGAGATAAATATAGTGAAACACGATTAAACAATAAGGAAAATCAAAAAGACACAGTAATCTAATAAAGAAAAATTAATAAAAAGTATAATCTNATCTAACAAAAGACACAGTAATCTAATAAAGAAAAATTAATAAAAAGTATAATCTAAAATAAAAAAATTATGGAAATGAAAAATGAAACATTGAGAATATGTTCTAAACGAGGAATGCAGAATCGCAGAAAAACGTTCGTACTAGTACAACGAGAAGAAAAATAATGAAACGATGTAATAACACGATGTACTACAGAAACAAAAATCAATTAACGAATTTCAACATGGAACAGCACTTCCAAACATTCGCGAAATTTCTACCAATTTTTGAATAGAATTTTTGAGATCATGAAAACGTTCGCATGAAAAATTCTGGCCAAATCGAATTCCCCTTGGACGAGCAAGCGAGCCATAGCATCATGCGAAACTAACTCAATATCTTTCATATTCGTAATACGGCGTCCAGGGGAGGAAAGTACCATGTTTCATGCTCATTTTATCATGAATTTTTAAAGAAAAAGAAATCGACGCGAAACATGATCTATCACTAACTTCTTTAATATACGAATTCTCCGTTCAAAAAATATGACTAATTTTCAAGATAAAAATATTCTCATCGCTCTCAAAGAAAAAAATATGACTGATTCTCAAGGCAAAAATATTCTCACCGCCTTCAAAAGGAAATATAAAATTAGAGACATGTATCG
Organism: Ctenoplectra terminalis; assembly: GCA_019453375.1. Classification (NCBI taxonomy): domain Eukaryota; kingdom Metazoa; phylum Arthropoda; class Insecta; order Hymenoptera; family Apidae; genus Ctenoplectra; species Ctenoplectra terminalis. Next base: position 75,063 of record SMSQ01026165.1, on the reverse strand, counting down.
CTTCAGACACGTAAGAAATAAAAATTCTTACGAAAGGTTCAAAGAAGCCCTCAGCCATCCCCCATTTTTTCAATTCAATTTCTCCCTTAATATCGGACAGATAAATAATTAAATTTTTGTATGTTCAGGTATGAGATTATTTTACAAATAATAAAACAATGTCCACTTTCAGAAAGTGGGAAACATGTCCAATGACACAAAAGACAAATGAGAAGAAAGACTCTGCAATCAGATTTTCTATGCATAAAAATTCAAACGTGTCACCAGTTCTTTTCAGTTATCTGCATTTTCACAGAACACTTCCTGTTCGCCATTGCTGCTCCTTCCGTAAAAACGATGGCCCACGATCTAAAACCGACAGCCCCTTAGGGACTCAAACGTGTTACGGCTACGTGTTTTTCAAGTTTGAAAAAAAAACAGCTCCGTTCGCTTGATGAAACAGTCGAAAACGTTGTTCAGGGTGCAGTGTGAAACGCGTGGGAGTAGATAGGGCTTGTATTACCCTGTTCTGACGGTTTCAACGTGGAAAAATCGATGTTCTACCGTTGCCCTACTATTTCGAGTGGATATTGTTCGTAGTTTATTTGAAGTTCATGCTTCTGCACATTTTGATTTTCTTCCTGAAATTTTTACTAGTCTGCAAGACACAGTTCCTGTCTTGAAATGTGAATTACTGTAGTAGTTCAGTAAATTGTTTTACAAAACAGTATGGCAATCACTGTAGCTCACATATCAAATTTTAAAATCTTTTCTGTTTCTACTTTACTATTAAAAATTATTTTTTTTATTTTCAACCATGAAAATATGATGGTTATTATAAAACCATGATTTAGATAGTTATTTAACTATATAAAAAAATAATAGAATTTATGTCCTTCTTTCTAGGTATGGTACAGAGTACTGTTTTTATCTCTAATATTTTTTCCATTGCCAATCATAAATTTTTGAATGGTTATTTAATTTAACAAAAAATATTAAAATCTGTGTCTTTACTTTCTTTAGTATTATTTTTATCTGCAATATTTTTTCCATTGCCAATCATAAATTTTTGAATGGTTATTTAATTTAACAAAAAATATTAAAATCTGTGTCTTTCCTTTCTTTAGTATTATTTTTATCTGCAATATTTTTTCCATTGCCAATCATAAATTTTTCAGTGGTTATTTAATTATAAAAAAATATTAAAATCTGTGTCTTTCCTTCCTTTAGTATTATTTTTATCTGCAATATTTTTTCCATTTCCAATCATAAATTTTTCAGTGGTTATTTAATTATAAAAAAAATATTAAAATCTGTGTCTTTCCTTCCTTCAGTACTATTTTTATCTGCAATATTTTTTTTATCGACAGCCATAAATTTTTAAGTAGTTCTCTTACATTTTTGCTTCTTTTTCCTTTTATTTACTTATTCCATATTTATAATTTTTTTTGGTGTACCAAAGAGGCAACAATAAAAATTGTCCCTAATATACCATAACGCCACCCTAACTCTCAATCACTGTCGTCAATACGACAACCCCTCTTATGGTAGCCATGCCTGTCCAACGTCCATGAAACCCACTGTCCGGTCTCCATGGACAAGAAGCACATTCTACGTTACTAGAGAGCCTTTTAAGCTCCGTATACACGTGCTGTTTGCACAAGAGGACAAGCAGCCTACAGTAGACTGGGACACATAAAGAACGATTGATGGGAGAAAAGAGGAGCCTCAAATTCCCCATACACCGGTGCTCTTACGTAGTTTCTGGACTGTTTAACGACTCTCACCCAGTTTCGGTTTCATTATAGCAATGTCTTCGAAACATCATAAAGGAACATAGAAAAATAGCCAAGGAGAATATAAAAAAGGAAAACAAGAATTTAATTTTTGGAAATTTTAAGTAAAACAAAAGGTCGTGAAAAATATATTTAAAAAAATACTTTAGCTGAACATGAAGAAACTCCAATTCTCGAAATTTGATAGGAGAAAATTTTCCGAGCAATACAATTCTTAAGAAGGAAAAATTGTATTTTTCAAAATTTTATATAAAACAATCTTCTAAGCTGCCAATATAATTTTCCATGGTGCGATAAAATGTCACGAAAATATATAAAGCAGGAAAAATTCTATTCTATAAAGTTNTCTGCAATATTTTTTCCATTTCCAATCATAAATTTTTCAGTGGTTATTTAATTATAAAAAAAATATTAAAATCTGTGTCTTTCCTTCCTTCAGTATTATTTTTATCTGCAATATTTTTTTTATCGACAGCCATAAATTTTTAAGTGGTTCTCTTACATTTTTGCTTCTTTTTCCTTTTATTTACTTATTCCATATTTATAATTTTTTTTCGTGTACCAAAGAGGCAACAATAAAAATTGTCCCTAATATACCATAACGCCACCCTAACTCTCAATCACTGTCGTCAATACGACAACCCCTCTTATGGTAGCCATGCCTGTCCAACGTCCATGAAACCCACTGTCCGGTCTCCATGGACAAGAAGCACATTCTACGTTACTCGAGAGCCTTTTAAGCTCCGTATACACGTGCTGTTTGCACAAGAGGACAAGCAGCCTACAGTAGACTGGGACACATAAAGAACGATTGATGGGAGAAAAGAGGAGCCTCAAATTCCCCATACACCGGTGCTCTTACGTAGTTTCTGGACTGTTTAACGACTCTCACCCAGTTTCGGTTTCATTATAGCAATGTCTTCGAAACATCATAAAGGAACATAGAAAAATAGCCAAGGAGAATATAAAAAAGGAAAACAAGAATTTAATTTTTGGAAATTTTAAGTAAAACAAAAGGTCGTGAAAAATATATTTAAAAAAATACTTTAGCTGAACATGAAGAAACTCCAATTCTCGAAATTTGATAGGAGAAAATTTTCCGAGCAATACAATTCTTAAGAAGGAAAAATTGTATTTTTCAAAATTTTATATAAAACAATCTTCTAAGCTGCCAATATAATTTTCCATGGTGCGATAAAATGTCACGAAAATATATAAAGCAGGAAAAATTCTATTCTATAAAGTTTAATATAAAAAAAAAACCTTGTGAGCAGTCGATATAAATTTGTGAAAAAGGAAGAAAAAATTCCATTCTTCAAAATTTCGAATATCCAATAAGGTACAGCACGACAAAATTAAAGGTGACAGAAAAATATATAAAAATACAAAATAAAGCAATGTCGTGAAAAAAATATACAAAAATACCTAAGCTAATAAATACAAAAAATAAAAGAACCCTGTAAATAATACGACAGCCGCAGTATAATTCTGCATGATCGAATAAAAGGCCATTCCATTAATGACTGATAATCCCTTTGTGAAAGGAAGCAGAGAGAAAAAAAAAGAAAAAATTAGCACATACACAATCTGGAATCAGCGTGCACTAATCCACCGCCCCTGCCCCCTGTCACCGGCGAAGCTCTGAAAATTGCATCGTCGCGATATCGCGGACGAAAGTAATCTCATTCGGTCGTAACAGATCCCCGAGCGGAGTCTTAATCCGTCGGCATATCGCATGAGAGCTCACTCGCTATTAAATACAGGCCAATGAAAGCGGCGCAATAAAAACAGGATCAAACAATTGCTCGAGAGAATCGATATAACCAACCCTCCCACGAAATAGTTAATTCTTACCGTGTTACAGAAAATGACCCCTATTTTATATGCTCAACGTCCAACTTACAGTAGTTTCGCGTTAATTCATCGCAATTCGTTAATTGCTCGCATCTGATCGGTCATCGAGAGAGGTTAAGTTCTGAGAGGAAATCCCTAGTTCGTTATATAGGGATTTCTGTGTCCATCGAGGGCGAGAATAATATGGATACTTGATACCAAGTATGGAGGTCCCAAAGTCGATAGATCGCCGATAGATGGCGGAACTAGTGGGGATAGTAGCGTGCAGTTAACGGAACGTTGCTATAATTGCATTCGTATGAGCATTATAAGTAATATTTTAATGTACATGTATATATTTTAATTATTATCGTTTCTTTGGAATCTTCTATTTTACACTGTTCCTTTCGCTGCTAAATAAGTTTAATCGCAACACCGGGGTAATAAACCATAAATTCCTCGAACCGCGAAACGCATAAAACGTGTGCCACCATTAACCTACAAATTTAACGCAGCGTCGCATTAAACTGAATACACGGTTTCCGATTAGCCGTCATTTTCCCCCCGTGGAGTGCATAAAATCGACGTGCGTCAACCGGAAACGTCCTTGGTCGAATTCACCAGGCTAATTCCGCGTGTTCTCGAGGTCCTAACGTAGCCAGAGCCACGAAACCGTGGACGAACGGTCGGTTGACACGCGATTTAACCGTAACCCTCTGCTTTCACGATGCCTCGAGGCCCTCGGGGCTATAAGATGATCGTAACACCGTCACATTCCTTGCTGGATAGTCGTCGAAGGCAGCTATGGGAGTTGTGATTACATGTTTACTGTTTCTAGGGATTTTGCTTCCACAGAGTGGAAGTACTGTACAAATGGACAGAGAATAATTCCTTGCGACGAAATAAGTTGAAAATGTAGAATAAGATTTTTTCGTTTAAAGCTTCGTTTGAAAGAGAGAAAAAAAAAAAAAAAATCCTATATGAAAATTTACCAGATATAGGTGTGTTTAGTTACTCTTGGGTATTTTGGTTTTTCTTTCTTTGAATTGTTTATGATAAAATGAATTTTTGTTGGGAAATATATTTTGGTTTGAAAGAAGGTCAATTTTGTACCTTTTTTCATGGGGGATAATATTATGGAATGACACTGTTTAGAAGAAGAAAGTTCTAGGTCTTAATAGGAACGATCTCGGGTACAAAATTATCTTTCGCATTGAATTTTGAAACAGTAATATTGATTCGCGTCGCCACCTTGAAATACAAGTTTAATGAATAAAGTTTGGATCGAATTACGTGTTTAATTTTGTATTCTGATAAGTAATTGATTTTGCATTTAACATACAGGGATACTATAAGTGCTCGGTAACATCCTAACCTATAAAAAATTCCAACATTCTGCCATTTTTCTGCGACACACTTTCAAAGAGAAATTTTTTGTAACATAAAATAAAATTAATTATTTCATTTACGTGTACGACCAACCGATTATTAAAAACAAGATAACCAATAATAATATCTATGACGTAACTTGTGTACCGAATAGAATCTCAAAAAATTCCCTGGAAAGCAAAAACCTAATTTTCTGGTTTTAATGATTCACGCCTCAAATAAAATACCACAATGATCCACGCGCTTGTCAACGAAATTATTTAATTAAAAATCTCGTTAACGCAAACCGATAAATAAACGAGTCACTAAAAATAAAAATAAAAATAAAAAAACTGGTATCGTACAGTAAAAATAACAAGAAAATGAATAACTGAGGTCCTAGTTTTATTTTAAATTTGAATCTTCTTGATTCCCAAATTAGGTTCTAGTTTTATTTGATTTTATTGCGATTTTGCCGGTTTATCTCGACAACGTACACCGGTGTACGTTAAAAGGCCGACACGCGATAACAAGAAGCGGATAAGAGGAACATTTTTAGAACAAAACGAGTAACCGTCGCGTGAACAAGGATCTAGGGAGTTATCTTTAGGTCTAATTTACACTGACGATTCAGTTCACGGTTTGGTAAGAAAAATTTTAATCGCCCGTAAGAAACAAAAATATTACAATTCATTAAAACTTCTCGAATTTCAAACAAGGATTCAATAATTATAATAAACTAAAATTACTTTGCACTAATTTTTTCACCGCGTAACAAACATTTCTTTCTTTCAATTAAAAAAAAAAAAAAACGTAGAATCATTTATTTTTTGTTTTTTAATCTTGAGTAAACCTAAACAATTTCGCGTTTGAAATATATTACGACAAAGAATTCTGGCACAATACTTTTTCACGCCATTCTATAGTCAAAAGTTCAATGAAAAAGGGGGAACCGATAAAGTGATTGACTAGAAGTTCCCATCTTTTGGAATTCTATTTTCCGACCGTGCAAGCACCTGGTCAAAAGCCGCTGGAGAACTGCCTTTGTACCCTGCCGGCAGACAACTCGATAAATTTGAAGAGCATGACGCAGCCCAATGGCAATATAAGGCCCCCGATAGGGTGTCGACTGTTAGAGAGCCGGGGAACATTAATTTCCGTGCTTTGATCGGTTAATTGGACGATCTTTAACCTTCCGGTGACCCAGTTTTTGATTAACCCTTTGAACGGAGGCCTATTTTGATCGGGTATGGCAAATAGAGAAAAAATCGTGAAGTTGATTGGTAATCGGTTTGTTGGACAGGGATTTTTCAGGGGATATTTCGATTTGTTGTCGAAAGGAGGATAGGTAAAACTGTTTTTTAGGAAAAATAAATATTTTGTATAGGAGAATACTAAGCATAGAAATTCTGAATACGGATTAAATGCTAAATATCACGATACTGAGTACTGAACACAGAAATACTAGCATATTGAATACTAAATACCGAAGTATTAATTAGTAGACACAGAGATTACATACTAAATACCGAAATATTAATTAGTGGGCAGAAAGATACTAGTATATTACATACTTAATACCCAAGTATTATTTAGTGAACAGAAAGATACTAGTATATTACATACTAAATACCCAAGTATTAATTAGTAGACAGAGAAATACTAGTATATTACATATTAAATACCCAAGTATTAATTAGTGGACAAAAAGATACTAGTATATTATATGCTAAATACCAAAATACTAAGTACTAAATGCAGAGATACTAGTGCATTAAGTATTTAAATACTAATTTTATATTGAATACTAGATACCATAGTGTCACACACTAAATAAAATACTGTATGCAGAAAGGAAATTCCTTTACCAATTTACTTTTTATAATTCTACCTATATAATTTATTCGAAATTAAAATTCTAAGAAAGGTAAAAGATTTATTACCTAGAAAAATAGCCTCGCGTGAATATGACTAAGATATCAAACTTCCATGAATATCGAATGAGTAAATGAACCATTTCCATATTTCTAGAACTGTACGCGCAAATTCAGTATTTTAGAAACTAGTGTTCCAGTATTTACTGTTTAACTACTAACCTAACTTTCTCTGACCGGTAAACTAAACTATTTTCGAAATAAACCTGGATACTAGTTCTCTCGTACCATCTTTGCAATAATTCATATATTTCTGGGAAGAAGAGCAAGCGGAATAAGAGAAAGCAAAAATCGAAAGAAAATCAGATAACTACCACTATGTATCACCGCGTACCGTCCATTCAATCCTCTGATATTAAAAGCAATAAATAAAATCCCCAAGCTGGATCATAGCTGGGAATTTTCTGGTTACCTTGAGCACAAACTTGATATACTTCGTAGTGCAAGTATCTCAAGATCTCGGATAGAAAAGTGGATCCAAATAAAACAGAAAATGAGAAGGATCCAGCCTATAGATTAAACCGTAGAACTGTCTGAGAGGAGATTCGCACACGCGAGAGTCTGCTGAACTTCCAAGGTTCTCAAACTTATCGATTCAGTCCGACAATTCCGTGAATTCCCAAACTCTGAAGCCTCCAACTATTCGACGAAACAGATGCAACGTCAAAAACAGTTTCCATGAATTTTATTTGCTACAAATAAGGTCTACTTCAACCGCTGCTACTTGTAGTGTTTTAAATAAAATTACGTAAATAAATAAATCAGAATTTTTCTTTAAAACGAAGGCCATCCCTAAAGAAAATTGCAAAATTAAATAAATTAATATACGCGAATAATACTATAAGCAAGGAAAAGATATACGATTTATCACAGTAGAAATTACTAAAGATTACTGTAGCTGTTACCAGAGTACTTGGTACACAGCAGTTACCATAGTTACTAAACCAGCAACCATAGTGAATTAACGCATACTGGATACACTAATCAATATAGCATAAATTCACTCCCAGTGAATGTATTAATTATTGTAACTCTAGTTGACCAAGTTTCGATGGGCCATCAAACTGTCAAACGAAGGAAGCAGAAACAGAACAACGTTTAAACGTGTCTCGATACTATTTTGTCCGGTATTTAGCGGCCGTTGCAACAACTTGTCAGGCGAAAGCCCGACAAATGCAGATTTCATAACGTGACGTGCTTTGCGAACGCGTGGCTGGGTTCCCTCCGCGTCTACTGCAGGTCTTCGAGGCATTGACGAAGTAGCGTTGAGTATTCAAGAACTAGTATGCCCGACGAAGCAGAAATTTCGGTGTCCCCTCGCAACAAGTTAGCCTTGACGACCAACCGACACGATCTAACGACGCCAAACGAGTGTGGAATTTTTTTTTTTACAAGTAATTAAAAGAAAAATATATCTGGAACCTTAATTCGGTTGGTGGGACCCCTCTTTTGACTCTCAACAGGTTGCTCCGAAGTTGTCTAGGTCAAAAGAGGACAGACCCTGGCATTAAAAATTAAGAATCTGAACCTGTTCTTCGAGGACACGAAAATTTTCAACTTCGGAAGGAGAAAATCATTTACCTACGTCCTCTTCCACCTTTTCCAACGATGTGATCAATTCTTCCAATTGTCGGGACACTCGTTTCACCATCCTTTATCCGATACACATTTTTCCTCCCGCATTTTTACCGACACCACCAGCCAAAACTAACGCTTCAGAGTCACCAAGTCATACGTACAATCGGCAGTCCAAGAATCAGACGTTTCTCGTTTTCGGTCTCTATGTAGATCTATCTGGACCAATATCTAGCCCCCGCTGCTTTAAAATGGTCTACCATTTGATCGAAACTCCACCGTCAACGCCGGATCTTCGTTGAAAGCAGTCGAGACCACCTATCTGGACCTGCCCCAAAGTCTATCCACCTAAAAGAGTCTATCGCCGCATGGAGATCTATCTAGTGACATTGAAAGTCTTCGTCAAGTTCCTCCAAAACACTCGGAGTCTTCATATCCTTAGCACTGGCCCATCACCATCGCTGTCCAGGTGCTGACACAGCTAAATCCTTCGGGAACAGGTCTCCAGAGTCCCATGCCGCTTTTGAAAACAGCGTCATCCTCGGAAACTAGGTGTCCAAGTAGACAAAGCTCGCGTAATCACGTTTCCAACGAATTCTCGCGACGCCTCTCGCGAACACGTGTCTGTCCAAGTTCAAAACACCCCAAAAGGTGGACACAAGTTAGGCCACTATACGTAAGAAGGTGTTTCACTTGTGAAACAGTGAGTTCTTCGGGCGAATTTGACGTGTCCAAGGTGAGGAAAGTGAAAAATCACGACGGAAAGGGGACTGCAAGTGGTCGTGGATGAGCGTGCTGGCTCGACTGAGTCGTCACAGGGTGGGAAACGTTAGTTGTCGGGGGTGAAACGGCGATCGAAGGCGCGGCACACGCGATTGTTTGAAACGGGAGCGATCTTAAATCCGCACTGCTCGGCCGCAATCACGCGCGACTGTCGACAAAGCCGTCGCGGTCACAACAAAGCCTGCGGAATGGGGGGACCACGAGGGGTGGCGGCGTCGCGGCGCGAGGCGTCGCGACGGCATCGCGCAGCCATACGAGGAAACTTGATTGCTCGGCTGCGTAGATGATAAGAGTGGATTGGTGAAGGTAAAACGGAAATCGAACGCGTGAAAATTGCTGGATCACAGAGAAAAGTAGTACTTAATGGTACGATACGAGTGATCGATTATTTTTGTGAAATAGTAAATTTTTTTATTCCTCGATAATAGTGGATATTACTTTATATGTCGTATTTTCTCGATGGGTACAACGTTTTTTTTTAAGTAACTACAATAGTTTGTCGTTATTGAAAAAGAAATCGCAAATATTGTAGGATGCCATGGATTCCTCGTGTGGTCTCATTGCGCACGTATGACCAAGCATAGAAAATGTAGATTGCTTCGTTGCAACTGATGGTAAAATCGTTAATTCGGGTCTGTCTATAAATTACTATTAGTAGGTATATTCCGAGTCGGTATTTTATGGACTGTGGGTAAAAAAGGAGTCGGTAAATTGCTATCGATGGGTAATATTCACAGTCGATATATTATAAACTGTAAGTAAAAACGGTGTCGATATTGCAGAAAACTTTATGGTAAATACGATCAGTTACGTTCAGGAAAAAATGGACGTAGGAATTGAACAATGGTAAAACAGGAATTCCTGTCAGACATGGGGACTTTTTCTTATCCTAGAGATTTAAAAATAAAGATGCACAACGATTTACCCTAAAATACAGTTAAACTTTTGAATTTACATTCTAGTCTCCATTTTTAACTCTAAAATAAAGGCAGCCTCTTAAATTAATTTAATTATATGAATCAGAATAGTCGTAAATCAACTTTTCTGGTCCTTAAAAAATTTTTTTCTTGTCCTATGCTTAAGCACCACTTTTTCACCATATGTCACCGATACACCATGTGACTATCGATACCATAAGTGACACCATGACACTCAGATCTACCAGATACGATTCATGAATCAAAAAATGAAAGAGAGCACTCTTCCAAAGAAAAGAAAAGAAAGAAAGTGCTTCCTTTCAGCACTCCAAATCGAAGTAGTTAAATTCTTGACCAGGATATTGATTCCATGGAGAGAATAAGTGACGTGGGTTATCACTTACCCGAGTTCTGGCCAGTCACCATCGGTGGTCGTCGTTGGTGCTGACGTGCTCTTATTTGGAAGGCTCAGACGTGGGCCAATTCGAAGTGTCATTGGACGTCTTCTACGCAATGTGTAATCTACAACAGAGAAATGATTAAAAAAAATTATACATTGAAACAATTTGAATTGGTGGTCAATTAATTGAAACAATTTATGACGAATTTTAATTTCGTGGAGTTTAACCGATGGTTTAAACCATTTTTTTGTTTTTTTTACTTTTAACATATATTCCATTGTTGGCTCGAGTAGTACAGCGAGATTTCCAATCAGATAATTGAAACAACCGCATGTGTTCGGATGGAAAACTCTGACATTTCGGTTTAACCGAATGTACTCGAAAATTGTTGGAACTAATCGGTTGAAAATGGGAAACATTCCTATTTAATCAATTGTATTTTGGTCGATGATTTAATTCAATCAGTTTAACATATTGAATAATAATGGTACTTTGGTGCAGTAATTTTATCCGTGGTTTCATCTGTTCCTTTTGCAATCTATAGGATATATGAGGTTAGAAAAATTCAAGGAGGTATCATAATATACAGAAAAAAGTTTGGAAATTTTTTTTTCAGTACTATTTTAGGCACAGATGAAATATTTCCATCTGAAATTAAATTCATTTGTTTGCGTCCATTTTTTTTCACGATTACAGTAACAGAGTAATAGAATAACAAAGTAATAGTAACCGAACGAAACAGAACACCTGGTATATTAATAAACCTGCTATAATTCCTTTTAAAAATCTCTCTCCTAATTAAATTTTTTCCATTCATTTCCCTCTTTTACGTGATACTTTTATTCTTCAAACACGTCCAACGTAAAGTCTGTTGAAACAAGACCACTTTATACCAGATTTAAGTGTCCCTTTCTTAACAGGCAAGATTCAATAAAATAAATGCCAATTAATCAGTCATGAGGCCGGTAATTAATATCGATGAAGGTGGAGGTAGGATTGATTCGTTCCTCAAACAAAGCCAGGGATCGATGGTTTCCAGAATCTAATGCTCTTACAGTAGGAGCGCTGAGTACACATTTAAATTTGTCCAAACGAGTTTAACTCGAGCAGAAATAGACTCAAATGTTGTTGATTTTGCTGTAAATCGACAGTGCTCAAAGCCATCCGGTTCTACGTGTTTGCGAATTCATGGCCACTTCAGTCGAGCTTCCGTTGTGACTCGATACTGAGGAAAGATTGAGGAAGATATTCGAAGGTAAAGTTAACATAGAAATAGGTATTACAAAATAACTAGCAACGACATGGTACGGCTTAAAAAAATTATTTAATTCAATTATAGGTCGAATTTTGATGTCTGACCATGACTGACATTATATCACTTTTCTCCCAAACTCTATTTTTTTTTTTTCTTTTATAATTGTATGAAAAATATAAATGAATCTGTCAATATTTGAGCAGAACTTCGTGTAACTTAAAAATTAAAGTGAATGTATTTGTACAGGAAAAAAAAAAAAAAATCTTACCATTAGTGCAGCAGAGAGAGTTCCGCCCTTGAAATACGTATGGAGACAAGTACTGTGGGTGAGGGTTGGTAGGGGTTGTCGGGGTGGTACGACTGCTAGGGACGGACATCGTCGTCCAAGGCGGTGCTGCATCTTTGACGACGTTTCCTTCCGCCGTCGCGGTGGGCACCTCGTTGGTTACCCGCACCTCTATTCCCACAGACTGTAAAAATAGCAACGACATTTTTTTCTTTTAATTATGCTTGAATAACCTGGCATAAGAAGCTGGTCACCTTGCCAGGCAATATAATTTTTATTCAGTTTTATTATATTCTATCCACTTATTGATTCAAGTATAATAATGATTATTATACTCCATTATATTATTTAATAATTATTATACAACATTGGTATGATATATAATAATTTATTCGTTTTTATTTTAATAATTATTACGGTATTGGATACTTTAGTAGTACAAGTGTATGATTATTATATTCCAGTGGTATAATAATTTATATAATATAGCAGGTTAAGGTTGAAATAATAAATTTTTTTACGGAAGCTAAATTAAATTTATTTTAACACTTTAACGTCCGCGCATTTCATGCGGGGACTCTTACTTGCTGACGGTACTTTCTGAAATAACGTTACTGGTGAAGCTATAATGTACTTATTGAGAGAAAATTATCGAGGCTACCGTTATATAAACTTCCTAATACAATTTTTATTTTTTATTTTTTTTTTATGAAAGATTCAGCGTTGAAGGATAAAAACCAAACGATTAAAATTATGTATCGTGACATAAAGACAGCGAGATGTTACTTTGAACTAGCATTAAGTTTTAATTCCTTATCGGTGACGTATTAATTATCTCTTCAATTATTGTACAATTGAACGAAATTAAACCCAGCAGAAAATTGAACTGAAAAAAAAATTCTAAAGCCAGGAAAATTTTAAATAAAAATTATGAAAAACCTTAAAAAAAAACATATATTACCCTCGTTTAACTAAAATCTAATCCCCACAAGAAACTCTCACACTTTACGAAGCAATCTTTAATCTTTTAAAAGCCTCTCGTCGCGTCACATTCACCCTTTAACCTCTTAAAACAAACTAACCATACCACCAAACATAAAAAAAGAAAAACCCTTAAGGGTATCAGCACAACCCGCCAGAAAAAGAGTCCAACGAAGGGAATAAATTGCCATCGGGATCGCCTAACACATAAGATATCTGAAGATCGTTTCACAGCGGTGCAACCCATGGGATCCCCCCACCAATCCATCATGGCGGAAGCGATTCTTTGAGAAAGTCATCGGCGTAAAAAGGAGAAAAAAGGTCAAGGGCTGTTCGTCCTCGAAGAAAACAAGGGTCTCGGCGAGATTTCTCGAGCAATTTTCCCGTCATTCCCCTGTTCGATAACTAGATTACCCACGACATTAATAACCTCACTTTGTGGCTCTCTAAATAATTAAACGTTACGGTCCCTCGGTGGATTTTTAACGTTTCGCTTCGCCACCGCCCACACCTCGGTGATACTCGATTATTATATTATTGGGAATAGCAGCCTCCGAGTTTGATCGAAGGAAATGAAATGTAAAAGTGAATTTTGAGTCGAATGATGATGGGATGATTGATAAGTTTCGAATGGCGTTGAGGGTTCGGCTTTAAGGTTGCAGCGCTGTGGAATATCGATGGAAAAATTGCAGGTTATCGGTTTGGAGTGAAGGTTTAATATTCGGACGCTTTTCGAAGGATAAATTGGATTTTTTTTTTTTATGGAAGATTTCAGAGAAAGACAGTTGAATGCCTTTTTTATTTTGGAGCAAAGAATTTGAAATTGAGTATTATTTCGATCACACTGATACTTGTGAACTATCAACAAGTATCTACTTTAGTCGCACGAATATTTACGAATCTTTTGCGACGAATTAACATTAAAAACACTATGGTATCCATTACGATAATTTTTAAATAATGAAAAAAGGATTAACCAATTATTTAAAATTAATCGATTTAAATTGATTTAATCTAGACGATACTACTAATTTAATAATTACAAAATTTAATTTGAAATTTATGTAAAATATTGAAAACTTTGGATATTTAAAAAAAATTGTTTTAATTAAATTTTTAACAGTCGAAAAACTGCGAATAATTATACTTATTATTAAAAATAGCAATTCGATTAGTTAATGGGTTATTTCGATTCAGTTGGTCGTTCTAAGGGAACAATCAACCAGTTTCTGTTGAAACCAAAACATGCCAGTCATGAAACAACGAAATCCCATCGATGTCCGTGTCAGAATTTAAAAAACAGGAAGGTTCGCTTTGAAATTCAATGGGCAAGCAGCAACGTTCCAAGGTTTACGCATTTTTCTGTCCACCCACGCGGAGACGTATTGATTCAGCGAGTTTAGTCAACAGGTAGCCTGCGCTTTCACTAGACGAGACTCCATACGCGCCTGATCCTTTCATCTCTGCTACTTCCGGTTGCACAGTTGGGATAATTCTGTCCCCGCTGAGCCGGAAGAAGTAAATTCCATTGGATATCGTGTTTTTTTATTCCCAAGTACGACGAAAAAAAAAAAAGAAATAATAATAATTATTTATTTTGCAGTTTCTGCAATGTTTCGAATTTTTCTCGAAATTTTGACAATTTTCGCAAATCAGTGGTGTCTAAAAATAATAGATTCTTTGGCGATTAATTAGCGATTAAACATTATTAATGGGAATTTTTATTTTTTATTTTGAATTGAAAAATAAAGTTTAACTATTTCTGCGATTTTTTTTTTCATTTTTTGAGTATGAAAATTAATAACATTTTATTTTAGGTTTATAGCTATAAAATAGCTTTAAAAACTATTTTTGTTTTTCATTTTTTAACTTTTTAAAATAAATTTTGACGATTTTTTATAAAGCATGGGATTAGATGGTTTGTGTTGTTTCGTTTTTGAAGGAAACAGTTATTTTTTTAAGTCTATGTTTGCCGTGAATATAAAATAGTTTTTTTTATAGTTCGTGAGATAAAAAATAAAAATTATATGCTAGTTGTACTGCTGGAAAAGTTTCTAAAATTATGATCCACGCTTAAGGGCTTAATGTGGAATTCAGGGGAAAAGCTGTCACAGCAGAACCTAATCCTCATTACCATCTTTATGCTCCCATAATGTCCAAAAATAGCTTCAAGCAAACAAATTAACATTTTCAAGGTAGAAACACATGAATTTGAAGCATATCATACTCTAATCCAGCATTCAAGAAAATTCTCCAACTTCAGTATCATAAATCTAAACAGATTTTCCAACCTGTTTTCTTTATCAAAAATTCCACAAAAATTACTTCGACAGAAAACTACGAAGTCCAATAAAATAAAATTTAATAATTAATATTTAAAAAATTATATACTAACTATTAACGACATTTAATTAATTAAATAGTAGGTTTCTAAAAAGTACAATAATTTCTTTTAAACAATTTTGATGAAAGGATTGTGGCATAAAATTGAGAAATTAAAATTAGGAATTATGAGTTTCAAAATAGTGAATTTATTTATGTAGGGACTGAATTAAATTCGAAGCACAAATTGATACACGTGAAATTATTTTGCCCATACTTAAGTTCAATCTGAGAAAACAGAATTATCCTCGAAAGTGCTCTTAACTGAATCGAATTATAGTGAATGTTGAATGTTGCCACGTGACGAAGCCATGTTTCCCCGAATAATTATTACGGGGTCAGAAATAATTACTGGATCATGATAGCTTGTGCGTCAGAGCGTTGAGAATTTGCAACTTAATAACTCGCTTGCGAAACAAATAATGATAGTAATTAGAGGTGTGACTATGATGAAGCATTAACATTAATCTGGTGACTGAATGAAACAGGAAAAGATACTATTCATCTTAAAAAGAAGAAAGGTACACTTAAAAAAATATCCTGTATTCCATAAAATTAGAATTAAATTGCTTATAATGCATATGTGAAGTACAAAAGAAGTTGTCGTATCGCAGTCGTGTTAGGTATGCGATCTTTCATGTTAAGCGGCAGGACGCGAGTGTACAGTAAAGATGGGTGAACGCTCAGGATTTTTCAGTAGGATTTTGTGTACTTTAGGTTTTCCTTCTTGTTTAGGGTAGTCAAATGGCCAGCTAGTTCTATAAAAACTAGGAAAATTAGGATTCCAATTTAAACGGGGCGGCAAAGAGGGGGGGAACCTAGTAGGTTTGGAAAATATCCTAGGTATCCAACATAGGGAAGAAAAAGTAGTGTTTAGGAATCATTAGTATTAAAAAAACAAGGAAAACTAGTATCAGAATAACAATATAGGGGAAAGGGAGAAAGGGAAAGTAGGAAGGGTTAGAAAATCTCTAGATTTCTAAGCAACAACGTGTTTACATAAGAAATCCATATCAATATTAGAAAAAAAAGAAAAATTAGTATCATGATTAGGAAAATTTATAAAGGTGGGAAATTTCTCGCGTTCAAAGACAATACGTCTAAGAAAAATAACTATATATATAGGGAAATAATAGGGAAAAACCTAATAAAAGGAGAAGAATAGGGGTAGAAAAAATACCACAACTCTTCCCCGACAGAAAAAAATAAAATGAACACTTGGAAAGCCAGAAAAATTCATGGAAAATTAGAGGAAAAATTGGAGAAACAATTGCAATCTTCCCACGCGGCAAAAATTGGTGAAATAACCAGATTAAAAATAAACTCTGACAGGCATACAAAATGAAGGTAGAAGGAGAACTACAAAAATATGATATAACAAAAATTCACTGTACACGTGTATACGTGCATTCAAATCACTCCTACGTATTGGTCGAAACTCTTTCGACGGATTTGTCAGAGATATACAAAAATGTACATATTGATTCTGGTGCGAAACATTTATTGAGAACCGATCGATGCAATCTCTTTCGAAGCAGTCCTCTCGCGCTTTAGCTGCAGCCACGATGATATTTGGCCACGCTATACTTCAGCCGAGAGAATCGTGATTCTGCGATTGAATAAATGTCGAAGATCCATTATCGTGGAAATTGCAAGTCGAAGCTTTAGAAGAAGGAACAGAAGAATGCTTGACGATAAAAATAACTCAACCATTGAAATTGGTTGACCTATTGTACCCAGGAACAATATGTTGAACATTGTGGTCATTTGTTCACAATTTATGAAACGAATGAGACCGTTGGTGCAAAAGAAGACGGTCTCGAACCTCGATGCAGCACGTTTTAAAATTCATGTAGGAAATAAATTGGCGTAAATGAATCAGAATAATTTAGATTCGACTTTTTAAAGAAATTTTATTTTATTTTGGTGCCAGAATCGTTTCCTTGGCTGCGCCAGGATAGGTTTAACGATTGAATTATGTCATCCCTCAGTGTCAGAAAATTAGTTTGTCCCGAGGGTTAAATGATTCAGCACCTCGAGCCAGACAAATTGGATTAGCCTCAACTGTTGGCAGAAGCGATTTTTGCAAGTCAAACAGTTGAATTATTCAACCGCTAAGTTGTACAGCTTCTTAGGCAGAATCTTGCTGAGACAAACCAAAGGTTCTGATCCATTTAAAACGCTTTGCCGTCGATTGTCACTCAACTTAATCAGAAAAGTCTCTATATAGATAATATATAGATCAAATTGTATGCAGCCAATTATTCTTGTGCTTTGTAAAGGAAGAGAAAAAAAAGAGGGAGAGAAGAAGGACAAGGACGAATGAAAAAGCAAAGGGAAAAAGAAAAAGGCAAAGAAAAAATAGGGAAAAAAGAAAATTGAAAATGTAGCGCAGGACATCGAAAAGGGAACAGGAAAAATGTGGAATAGAAAATGGAAAAAATGAAAAATGGGAAATAAGAAAATGGGAAATGGGGAAAGGAGACATGGGAAATGAAAAAGTTAGAAAATGAGAAATGGAAAACAGAAAGGGAAAGGAACATTCACTGTTCCACAGAAGGGAAAACCAAACAAAATAAAAATAAATAAAAATAAAATAAATGAAGCCAATCGAGACTAACAAACCGGACGAAATTTGAAATAGCACCGTGCAATAAATTCCAACCTGGACTCGAACTAAAAGCAATCCCCACAAAAATGTCCCGAAACCTAGCGAAACTCACTTCGACCTGAAAATTTCATCTCATACAATTCACGTGAAATCTCATCAGGGTTATATTCGATATTTGTGAAAACGTTTAGCAGTCGAGAGAAGCGCGTGCTCAAAGGTTGAAAACAGGACTGAAAGGCGAGGATATTACACGCTGTAATCCATGAACAAAATATAAATATCATCGGTCGCTTTCTCTGCCCCTTTGTTTGCTTTATGGCGACAAATATTTATCCCAGATACGGATCCATTGTTCCACAATCCTCGAACGTTAATTGCGTATCGATCGAGAATACCAGCCAGCAGTGCTTTCTTCGAAACAGGATTTCTAATCTACTCACACGGCGTAGACACGTTTCTGTTAATATATGTATATTTGTCTAATTGTACGAGAACGTTATCCGATGTCACGTGGAATGGTTCGGACCGATTAAGAACAAAGGAAGCTCACAATGGTACTAAATTTGGGTGAGAGTTAATTTATACACAATACCTTAGAAATCGTGGCTTGACCATAAGTCTGATGATTCTTCGGGCAAAAATAAACGGAAAATGTGGGACGAAGGTTATCCATAGAAATATCTATTTTTGGGTAAATCGTATTTAAATACTTGACTAACAATAATTTCTAGACTGAAGGACTTCAATACATTTTTTTCTCCTTTTGTGAAATTGCTTTTGATAATTAATCAACCTTAATTATATTGAATTTATTGTGCTCAAATGGTACTTTCACGTGACCACAATAATTTTATATCATAAAAATAAAATGTAGAACCTAATAAAAAAAATCATGGGCACGTATAAATAATTTGTATTAACTATATTTATATATTACTTTTTAAATACAGTTTTTTCTGCTTTCTTCAATTGCTGTGGATTTAAAATGAACAAAATATAATTAATTCCATTTCTG
>SMSQ01026165.1:14707-52668 GCA_019453375.1 Ctenoplectra terminalis | reverse complement strand
AAAAAAAAAAAAAAAAAAAAAACGAAGGAAAGGATTGTGGTTGATGACTTTTCCTCATGAATTTTATTCAACGTTGCCTCCGTTGGTGGCTATCTGATCAAGGAGATCCAGAGTTTATTAGGTGAAAATTAGTCGGACGAGTTTAATCAGTGGAAAGGAAGCGTACGATGGGATATCGCTGGGAAGAAATTAACAGGGGACCGGCCTCGAGTCCTTCCTCACGTTTTCGGATAATTTATTCCACGCTTACGGCTGTTTGTCGCCGTCGAATCTCTCCGGGGTGCGATTTCGAGACGCATCAATCGGTGTCGTGGAAAAGTGTTGAATTAAGTTTCCGCTGTGTGTTTTTCCGATTCCCAATCGCATTGGTGATGAAATAACGGGTCCATGGCAGTAACACGAACTATCGTTACCAAAAACTTTTCGAATATTCGCCGACAGAGAGCCGATGGACCCAAAAAAACATCAAAGATTTCAAATCACCAGAATATTTGCAATAATGAATATATAATAACGAAGGAAAAAAATAAAATGGGTCCTGAGTTATTCTACGTTAACAAACGAGTCGAAAATGTGAAACGAAATTTTTTCGTAGGAGGCTTCGTTTTCGAGAAAATGAAATTTGAAAATACTTGGGGTGTTGATTTTCAGTAAAAAATTGATTTGACGAACTTCCGTATTAAATTCAAATTTGTAACGTTTAACAGAGTGATTAAAAATGGCGATTCTGAATTTTCTGTGTCCAAAAAAAATTGCACAAATATTTATTTTCATTGCTGTGCCGAAAAATTTGAAAAGTGACTTTCCTCGAAAACAAAACCCTGAAAAAATTCTGTTCCACATAATTTCTCTAATTTTTAACCTGGAATCCCTTAAGACTCGTTTGTATCGCTTGCAATAACTCGTCTTAAAGTTACGATTCGTTATAATACGCGAAGGCCTCCTCAAACGAACCTAACCTCAACTTCTGGCTTAAAATTTCATTAACCAGCATCGAGTAAACTTATTCAGGGAACATAATGACAGCTTCTTAGACCCCCGATGGTCCCTGAAAGTACATCGTTCCAAAATTTACATTCGTACGACCCACAAATATCCTGCGAGCTTAAATATTACTCGTTCCGGTTATAAAGTCACGTAGCTGCACTCGATCATACGTGGCTCCCTTCAGAGCTATCAAAAATCTCCATTGCGGTGTGTGCAAAAAGGGACACGTGATATCCTTGCTCCAATAGGGAAATGATCTGTCAGATAAAAGAACAGGCATCGTTATAAAAAGCAGATAAGCCAAGGAAGAGTCGTACGTATAGTAGCCTATTATTTCACGACACCTTAAATACCGATTCGAGCAGAAAGATCAGAGAGATAAAATGGATCGAAGCCTACTGAAAAATGTATCTTCCGGAAAATAAATTACGGATACCTCGAGTCGCCTTGAAACTTTCAAGAGTATCTCTAACGACGTGGAAATGGATTTAAAAAATTTATTAAAGAATCCACAGCAAGAATCTGAAGTATTAATTCCTGACATTCAAAAATTGTGATTCAGGATTTTATTAAATAAAATATAAGTTCGATTGAGATATTTTTAAAAATCCAGAAAGTTNATTTTGAACAATTTTTTGTACGATCCACTGACACGGGCAAAAAAATATTTTATTTATTGAATTTCATATTCAATTTGAAGTTGTGAGACAGTATTTCCGAAAAATGGTGTTCAAAAAGATCGGTTTACGAGTAAGCATTGGTATAGGATAAAGGAACCGCAAATTCGAAAACGTCGTGTCGATGCAAAGAGTGTGGAACGTTTTGCAAATATCGTTTAAAGGCCTGGATCGATACTTATGTTATCGTTAAGTCGTTCGTTTGTTCGGTAAAAGTTTATTTTCTGCGTGACTTCGCGGCAGCCAATCGTTGCTCTTTTCTACTAGAATGCTAAAAATTATTGTAATTAGTTTATGTCTGTTTTATTAAATACATTTTTTTGTTAGGTTTTATGAAAAAATGAACCATTTTGGGAAAATTTTTACGGAAATTTATGGATTTATAAATATTTATTATGGAAAATTATGATAGAAGATTATTTAAATATTTAAAAAATATTGCTGCTATTTAAACAGAAGAAAAAATATTACAGGGTCCTCTAAAACTTGAAAATAAAATAAAAAGAAATATATTTAAAAGAAAAATTGAGAAATTAATTAAACAGAAAAATTGAAAAAAAAAATGAGAAGAAAAAATTCACATTATTTATAGGGTGATCTAATATTTTTACTAATTTAATAAAAATACCATGGGTCACCAATGATCCGTTGAACCATGTATTAATAAAAAAAATAAAAAATTAAGACTATTAATGGAAAATGTTGATTAAATATCACGAAACATTGTTTGCCTCATTAAATACAATTTTCTATATTAAAATAACATTTACGTTATTAAACGACCCAGAAAAATGCACCATCGGTATTGGTGACAAATTAATTGTAACCTAAGTCGTTTGCTTGAAGGCAGCAGTGGCTGTCAATTACTATAATAGCTAATAACATCAATATCGATTCGCCAAGCATTTTCTAGAATTATTTTAAAACAACGCCGGTGTAATCAAGCGGATAAATAGTGAGACAAAAAAATTGTCAAGAAATTCAAAATACATATAAATATAAATAAATATAAATAAATATAAATTAAGAAGAGTTATGGTATAAAAGAGATGGCTCAAAAAATGATCCATTATTATTATTATTTACTTAAGTTGAATTATTATTATATTAATAATATTAATATTATTAGAATTAATTTTATTGTATTTATACACAGCAAAATTAGTTTAAGCTTAATAAATTGTAATTGAAAGAAAAAAAAATGGAAAGGTATTTAAAAATTATAAAAAATTTCGATCAAATTTCGATGCAGAGGAATCATTTTCATTGCGTAGGAGGGTAAAGGTATACTTGGGAAACTCGTGGGCGAAAACAGAGCTTCTGTTATGTTCGGCAGAGAACTTATGTCGATCATAAACTACAGTGGGTGTTTTCCGGTAATATTATTCGAGAAAATGGTGTACAGAATGTTTGATCGAGAACAAAATTAATTAGTATGGGAACTAAAAGAGGAGAACTTTAATCTTTGAAAAAATATTAAATTGAAAAATTTCAAGCACTGTTTTTTGAAAATTCGCTTGTTAGACGCTAGCAAAATTAAAACGAAAATTTATCTAAACAAGAAAAACGGAGATCAAAGATTTCTAGCTCCACTTTTTGAAAATTCACTTGTTAAACAATGACAAAATTACAACAGAAGTTTATTAAAAAAAATAAATAAATAAAAAGAAATTAAAGATTTCTAGCTTCACTTTTTGAGAATTTCTCAGTTGGGCGATCCAACAATTATATTCAGTGCACGTTTGATACTAAATCTTGCCGAAAATTGAACAAGCTGTTGAAAAAGGTCTCCGATGGTTAAGTATGATTAGAACAAGTGGGCGATGAGAATTCTGGGACTCGTAAAACCATTTGATTACTATTGGACACTCATTAGGGAGAAACTAACAACGCAATCTGCCGAAAATGGAGGTCGGAAGGTCCATTACAGTAGGTCCATTAAACTGAAGACGCGAAAAATTGGACAGATCGCAAAGAAATGAAAAATGCGATGAAACAACGTAACCAAATATCCCAAAAAATTCTCCAATAAAACGGGAAGAAAGGAAAATTAATTTTCTTCCATCTATATTTTCATCGAATTTAAAAATTGCAAAATAAAAGAAAGCACTTAAGAAAAAAATTCTAAAAAAATACTCCCAAGTTCAAGTATTTTCTCTGGGCTTTAATTATAAAATCTGTGTAAATAAACGCACTTGGGGAAAAAAAAAAATAGAAAAAAATAGGAAAAAAATGATCGCTCCGGTTCAGCGTTTTTCACGAGCTCGGGTGGAAACATTTAACAGGATCATGATCAAAGTGGTCGACGCGAACAGAAACTCTTCCAATCGAAATTCCAGGCCGAGTTTATCGTAAAGATCGATCTTGCGCAAATTAGGTTTGATAGCGCTGAAGTAGTTATTATTAAACGATCTCCTACTCGGTGGTACTTTATTGTTCCTGATTTGTTTGGAATCCAGACGTTCCGGATAGGATGAAGCTACGATATTGAGTTTGTCGATATTTATACGATATTATCAGGCAAAATTTATCTTCAGTTTATTGCAAATTCATAAATCTGGCAACGCTGCGCGATGTTTCGAACGGTTGGTAATTGAATAAAAATGAAAAAGTTGAGGATTTTTTTTGGAAATTCAAATTAATATTCACTTTGTACCTTATTGTTTGCAGTTTTATATATTGTTTAACGTGTGCCGAGGATCTGCATGATCCGCTGGTATTTTATTTATTTATTTTGATTTATCAATTTACTAAAATTAATAAACTGGATGGATGAGATGAATGAAATTGTAATCGAGGCCCGTAAATTTATTGTTAAAAAATGAGCAAAAAATAATTCGTAATTATGACAAATAAAAAGATATTCTTCAACGTGTTACGGAAATATCAGGAAAACGTATAATATTAATTAATTAAATAATTATAGGACACGTTAAAATAGCTCGTTTTATCGAAACTGTTTAACCAGGATATTAAAAAAATTTTAATTAGTACAACTGTCGAAAGACGATTAATTAAAAGATTAATTAGAATTTGCAAAGGAAAATAAAATATTAAATACATCTGACTGGATTTTGGAAATCACGTTCCCGATGGAGATCAATTTTCTTCAACGAATAGGATTCCAGAACGACTGAAAGAACACTAGAATTGAAGTGTACAAAGGGGTGTACTCTGCAGGATTCCAGAGCCCTTTATTTCTCGATCATTAAGCGTAATGGCGGCTAATTGAATCGCTTTTGAACTTGACTCTCACCCTTGACCTGTTACCCTTTTGCTCGACGAAGAGTCGACGACAGATTCGTATTACCACTCTCGTTCGTTGGCGAAAATTCGTCAATGGCAGGTGAGAATGCTAAGCACTTTAGCGGGCGAAATTGAGAAATGTGCGATGTATGATAATGGAATATTGGAGTTCTGGAAAATTCGACCATGGAATCGAGAAAAATTGGAATTCTTGGTTATATAACAAGGTGGTTGGAAATGTAGGGTATTCCGTAGAGGAATGATGGAATTGCGTGTAATATGATAGACGAGGGTTGGAATTTTGAATTATTCCATTGGTAGGGATCGAAGTTGTGTGTTATTTGATGGAAAAAAATTGGAGTTCTTGGCGATGTGACGAGATGGTTGGAAATGTAAAGTATTTCGGAGTGTGTAGCTGAAATTCCGAGAAATCTGGAAAAGAAAACCTGGAATTCTGGGTTATTGTATAGAGAAATGATGGAATTGTGGGTAATTTAATAGATGAGGGTTGGAATTTTTTATTTTTCGATTGGAGTAGGTTGAAGTTGTGGAGAGTTCGAGAGAAACATAGCAATTCCAGATCTTTGATAGAAACAGTTTCGATTCTATGATGCTTGATAGAAAATTACTGGAATTGTGGCCCATTGAATGGCGAAGCATTGAAATTCCAGACCTTCCATGGAACAAGCATGGGAATTCTATGATTTTTGATAAAAAATTTTTGGAATTGTAGGTGATTCAATAGAGAAGTATTGAAATTGCAGACCATTCGATAGAAAAAGTGGAATTGTGTGATATTCGACAGAAGAGAAAATTGGAATTTTCAACTATTCGGTAGAGAAACATTACAATTCCACACCATTCAATAGAAACATTGAAATTGCATGATATTTGATAGAAAAAAGGAATTCCAAGTCATTAAATAAACTAGATTTGGAACTTAGGCATTTCAATTTCAAACAATCGTTTGCAAAGAAAAAATTCCAAGCGATTCCCTCCGCGATTCCAAGATTTTAAAAGCACGAAATGAAACTACAAAAATTAACTGTCAAAGAATAGAAATTCTCTACAGCCTCTTAAAAATAGAATGCCAAGAAATTCCACGATAAATCAGTATTCCACCGGAGACCCAAACAAAAAATCCCCATTCCGACTAATTCGACAATAAGAAATAAAACTTCCGAGCAATTTAACGTCAAGTTAATCAAGGCACCGCATGATTCGACAGTCGGGATGCTACTTCTCCGAGCTGAAACACTCGGAGAAAATAAACAGGGCTCCAAAGCCTGCTCACAGTGATGGTAACGCCGGAAAATGAGATTTTTCCCCTAACAGGGGTCGCAATATTTTCACTTTCGATTTTACGACTGGTTGTGCCGAACGAACTCCCCCTATGTCCAGGCATCCTACGTCGAAACGTGTGCAGCACGCGTGAATCGTAGCGATAAGTGGTATTGATTCGTCGGAAACGATAGACGGAACGGAAGCTACCTTCCTCTTGTTTGATGTCTCTACGTCATCGGGAACACGCACTGAGAAGTTATGGAAAATTCTTTTTTTCTGCTTCCTACAACCGTGTGAACAATTGTTTGTCGAATTTTTATGGGCGAAAATATTGGAGATCGAATGATAATTAAAAGTGCGGTGATAGAAATTTTTACTATTGTGTTCTGTGAATTTTTGATGTGGAAGAATTGGAATTCACGGCAATTCCATATGGAATAGATGGAATTTCAAGAAACTCTGGCAATTCCGCGGGGACTAATGGGAGATCCAAAGAGTTCAGTAGAGAAAAAATAGGAGTCTAGATTATTTGATAGAAAAAGATTGAAATCGTAGAAAATTTAATGCAGGACAGTTGGAGATCTAAGAAATTCCATCGAGATGGGTAAATTTCTGAACAATTTCATGGAGACTGAAAGAGATCCTGAAGAATTCCATAGATGAAAATTAAAATTCTGAAATTCCATAGCATAGAGTTCCGAGTTCTAGAAAACTAATAAGAATCGGAATTCTAAGCAATTCCATACAAACCGTAGGAAATTATATACAATTCCACACTGAATAACTTGAATTCTAAAAAAATTCATAAATAAAATATGAAATCCTATGGAATTAAAATCCCAGAAAATAAAACCGAGAAAAAAAAATGATAATTCTATACAATTCCACTGAAAATCACTGAAATTCCAAACATAAAAAGGTAGAAATTCCACGTAATCCAATATCAAATAACTGTAACTAAATAAAGAACATTTAAAACCCCGTCCAGCTTTGAATTTTTCTCTGAATAAATATTCCTCAACCAATACCTAAAACCGATCCAACCTATTTCAGTTTCCCTTCACCTAACCTCAAAGAGGAAGACCCTGTGACCAATCATACCGTACCACACTGCATCAAACATGGAGACGAAGATTAAAATTACACAGTGACCACTGAAACAACGAAGTCAGGCGGTCAGATATGGTCGCTGTTGGAGACAGCTTCCGGCGAAAGTTGCCGTGGAACACATAATGTCCTGCACGTGTAATGGAGTTGATGCATTCGCAGTATCGGTGGCTTGTTACTATGGACCAATTATTTTCATCCAACGTTACCCATTAGTCGACAATCTGATTACGATGTTCGACCAGCCCGAGTGCTGTCTCCAGTCTCTGTCTTTCCCATAAACTTAGCGAAACACGATGGCCCATCAATTCGTTGCATTTGCCATTTTGGTCGCGTTCCGCGTATTAACGAAGATGGCCGACCACGTGGCTAAGTGGCTGGAATTCGTGAAAGCATGGAATGCTTAAATACGAGTTGAACGATCTTGGAACTGCTATTTCGATTTTTATACATTTTATCGGTGGATTTATTACTCGGGAGTGTTTGGATTGTTGTGTAAATTTGTTTTAAAAAAAGGGAAGCTTGTGTTTCTTGGGAACGGATGAAAAATTGGTGAAAATTTGGAGAAACGAAGCGAAGAAATTATTTTAAAAATCGTGTGAAAGGTGATGGAAGGATTCTTTTAGAAATTGCTAAAAAAAATTACAGTGTGCTCATTAATAAAATTGTGGAAAAAATTGTGAAAGAAATTATTAACAAAACTGTGAAAAAAAATTATCCACAAAAGGCATAAGAGAAATAGTTTAAAAAATTGTTAAAAAATGGTGGAACAAAATTAATTTTTTGAGGAACCATTGAAATATTTTTGAAAAGTTTTAAACTATCATTGCAACTAAATGAAAAATTTATGTCTGTTTAATGTGATAACAAATGTGAACAAGTTTTAACTCGTACAATGCTGTTACTGTAATCTATGATGTGCCTCCAGACTGTTTTTCTTTTGTTGATGTGATCGCCTACGTGAAATTTTGTGCGCTTCGGGCTCAGTCTGTTATTGGACCGTGAGCGAGACACGTGTATAAGTAAAAGTGACGAAAGCTAAAGTGTTGTGTTTACTAGAATGTTTCGTGAATGCTTCTACAAGAATATCTATCACTTGTGTAAGTACAGCTATCACTTATAATTTCTAAAATTAGCATGCCTCATTTTTCGTCGAAAAATAATTCCGGAAAAATAATAACAAATAATTAATCATCATACAGTATAGATTTACAGTCCAATATTTACATTCCATTTTTAAAATTTTCTGATTTAACGAACGATTTAATCACGAATAGAATAAAATGGAATTCAATTTGGAATATTGGATTTTATAAAAATATTTAAATTTTTAATCGAAAAGATATATACCAAGGGAGAATATTTTCGGTCAAAAAGTACGGTGCAACTTTTCTCTCGTCAATCGTTCGATCCACTTCTCCGACATATATAATTCAGATGAAAATTTTTGGACGTACGTTAACTTCTGACAAACTAGCGCCGTTTAAAATTCAGCGTTTCAATTGAAACGGAAAACTCGAGGCATGTGTCAAATAATTTAAGGAACTTTTTAAGAACGCAACGACCGAGAAATCGCAAAAACGAATTCTTCCATAATTCCTTGCCTCTTAATTAAAAGCAAGCACCCCTGTTAGGCAAACTTTCGCCAAAGCGAAATCAATGAAAACTTCATCTCCTATAAAAAGAAAGAAGATTAATTAACGAAACACCTTTGCCAGAAAAAAAAAATATCTGTATTTAGTGAACATAAAAATTTCCAATTCATATTTATAAAAAATATCAAGAAATAACGAAACAAAATTAAGCTACAATTTTTTTTTCTCGTCTGTACCTTCTTTGTACTAAAAGAAGGGATTGTAAATTGGTCATTTGTGTGTTGAAGGTGTCCCATAAATTTCACTCTCAACCGCAATCAACTGTTGGCTGAAAAAACACTAAGCTTAGAGTCAATACCATAAGGGGAAACGTTTTACAGCTACGTCTTCGCCGAGGGCGCGAAAATAGAATGAAATCTTGATTAAGGAACTCGTTATTTACACACAAACTGCGCGATTCGCATAGAATTTTTAAATAAATTCGGAGAAGCGAGATATGAAGAAAAAAGAAAAGAACAAAATTATTAAATATTCAAATGGTACAAAAATCCATATCAAAATTATACCAATTTTTTATGTGACACCTGAAACCTTATTAATTTTACAAAAAATATCAAGAATTATGGCATTTTTTTTATAAAGAATCCCTGTTAGCGAAGATTCGTCAAAAATTATGGAATAAACTTGAATTTTGTGACACGAGAGTTGGTAGAACAGGGGTGCTTGACTCATAGGCTACTTTTTTATACGTGAGAGATAATATTGGACACGTGACAATCAACTTAACCGTTTGAGCGATTTTGCGCTTCTTTTGTTTCGCTCGAAAAGTGCGATAGGTTGCGAAGGCGACAACCGCGACAACTCGATTTTTGTCGATGCGCGACTTTACGGCAACAAAATATTTAAATAATATTTTTATACTATTTAAACACGCTGATATCTGTACTTATGCTCAGAAAGATGTCAGAACCACACTGAATTCAAAAAATTACAACTTACCGTATAAGAGAAGAAAACAGCGCAAAAACGCTCCTTGGAATTTTTAATCGGNGTGAAAAAAAATTATCCACAAAAGGCATAAGAGAAATAGTTTAAAAAATTGTTAAAAAATGGTGGAACAAAATTAATTTTTTGAGGAACCATTGAAATATTTTTGAAAAGTTTTAAACTATCATTGCAACTAAATGAAAAATTTATGTCTGTTTAATGTGATAACAAATGTGAACAAGTTTTAACTCGTACAATGCTGTTACTGTAATCTATGATGTGCCTCCAGACTGTTTTTCTTTTGTTGATGTGATCGCCTACGTGAAATTTTGTGCGCTTCGGGCTCAGTCTGTTATTGGACCGTGAGCGAGACACGTGTATAAGTAAAAGTGACGAAAGCTAAAGTGTTGTGTTTACTAGAATGTTTCGTGAATGCTTCTACAAGAATATCTATCACTTGTGTAAGTACAGCTATCACTTATAATTTCTAAAATTAGCATGCCTCATTTTTCGTCGAAAAATAATTCCGGAAAAATAATAACAAATAATTAATCATCATACAGTATAGATTTACAGTCCAATATTTACATTCCATTTTTAAAATTTTCTGATTTAACGAACGATTTAATCACGAATAGAATAAAATGGAATTCAATTTGGAATATTGGATTTTATAAAAATATTTAAATTTTTAATCGAAAAGATATATACCAAGGGAGAATATTTTCGGTCAAAAAGTACGGTGCAACTTTTCTCTCGTCAATCGTTCGATCCACTTCTCCGACATATATAATTCAGATGAAAATTTTTGGACGTACGTTAACTTCTGACAAACTAGCGCCGTTTAAAATTCAGCGTTTCAATTGAAACGGAAAACTCGAGGCATGTGTCAAATAATTTAAGGAACTTTTTAAGAACGCAACGACCGAGAAATCGCAAAAACGAATTCTTCCATAATTCCTTGCCTCTTAATTAAAAGCAAGCACCCCTGTTAGGCAAACTTTCGCCAAAGCGAAATCAATGAAAACTTCATCTCCTATAAAAAGAAAGAAGATTAATTAACGAAACACCTTTGCCAGAAAAAAAAAATATCTGTATTTAGTGAACATAAAAATTTCCAATTCATATTTATAAAAAATATCAAGAAATAACGAAACAAAATTAAGCTACAATTTTTTTTTCTCGTCTGTACCTTCTTTGTACTAAAAGAAGGGATTGTAAATTGGTCATTTGTGTGTTGAAGGTGTCCCATAAATTTCACTCTCAACCGCAATCAACTGTTGGCTGAAAAAACACTAAGCTTAGAGTCAATACCATAAGGGGAAACGTTTTACAGCTACGTCTTCGCCGAGGGCGCGAAAATAGAATGAAATCTTGATTAAGGAACTCGTTATTTACACACAAACTGCGCGATTCGCATAGAATTTTTAAATAAATTCGGAGAAGCGAGATATGAAGAAAAAAGAAAAGAACAAAATTATTAAATATTCAAATGGTACAAAAATCCATATCAAAATTATACCAATTTTTTATGTGACACCTGAAACCTTATTAATTTTACAAAAAATATCAAGAATTATGGCATTTTTTTTATAAAGAATCCCTGTTAGCGAAGATTCGTCAAAAATTATGGAATAAACTTGAATTTTGTGACACGAGAGTTGGTAGAACAGGGGTGCTTGACTCATAGGCTACTTTTTTATACGTGAGAGATAATATTGGACACGTGACAATCAACTTAACCGTTTGAGCGATTTTGCGCTTCTTTTGTTTCGCTCGAAAAGTGCGATAGGCTGCGAAGGCGACAACCGCGACAACTCGATTTTTGTCGATGCGCGACTTTACGGCAACAAAATATTTAAATAATATTTTTATACTATTTAAACACGCTGATATCTGTACTTATGCTCAGAAAGATGTCAGAACCACACTGAATTCAAAAAATTACAACTTACCGTATAAGAGAAGAAAACAGCGCAAAAACGCTCCTTGGAATTTTTAATCGGAGAATAAGACAAGCGCTATCGCGGCGCTTGGCATTTTTGGAGAGGGAATAAGACAAGCGAAAAAGCGCTCCTTGGCACTTTCGGGCGGAAAAACAGGAAAGACACGTGGCACTCGAACGGTTAAGGCCGTGTCGTAAGCGCCCATTCAATGTTTGCCCTAAGATGACGATTCACTGCCTGGCCCTTTGTCGGCTCAGCGTTTTTGATAGCGTTTTCTTCGACACAGTAACTACAGTTTGTCTCGTAATTAGCTAGGTATATAGAATTCGTCATAAAGCTAAGAGTTTAAGTCATGAAAATTATTTTTAAGTCTGGAACTCCTAGGGTAGAGGCTATTGGAACCCATAAATCGAATAATTAAATTAAAACAATTTTTTATATATTTCTCTTTCATCGTTAAAAATTTCATATTAATCTGGATGACGAGTTAACTGTCCTACAGCAGTTAATAAAGCTCTAGATAATGTTATATTAATTCAAAAGCACAGTTTGGTTGCGCAAACTGTAGCACAATAGGAGGCTTAATTAAAAATTATTGACGACTGTAGAAATTACAGGGACTTCTTGTTGCAGATATATTTTTCAATTCCATTTTGCTTTTTGATTGTTTTGTAGGTGTTTTAATTGTTTTCCGTTCGAACAGTAAATGTTTGATTTAATGGTTGCACTTGTGGAATTAATTAATTTCGAATTTATGCAGTCAGCTTTGGGAAAGTGGGATTTTCGAGACTTTTTCTTACGCGTGCAGCTGGAATAAATCGTGCTTGCATAATCGAGTGTGTGTAAAAGAAATTTATGTTGATGGAAAGCACAAAATTATTACAGAGTATTTGATCCAAAATTGATTATCTGATACAACAAATCATTAAAACTGTTCCGTCGAGTATTTGAACAAGAAGTCCTCAATTTCTGGCTAAAAAATAATTGTCAATTCATGTCGAAGTTCGATTGAAACCGTTAATTAAATTGAAACTATTAATTTTGGTCACTAGCCACAAACTGAAGAACTTCTACCTATCCAATTTAAACCTCTTAGTTAAATAATTGTTCCAAGGAAACTTCCAACTTTTTAAGTCAACCTTCCTCCAAGTTTTTAAAACACCCACCTCGAGGAACACAGAAAGCGCCAATTTAAAGACAAAAAAATTATAAATTTGTAAGGAAGGCTGACGGGCGAGGCGAGAAGAAATTTAGAGACAAACGATTAGTGAATAATATATTTTATTTGGCCTGCTCGGGTCGACGTGCCGGCTCAAATTGTTTTCTTTCTTGGGCTTTCCCTAGGAGGTGTCCTAGGAAAAGGGAAGAGTCGTCCTAAGTGGACGCACTTGGCCGACTCTCTACGCACGGCCCTCACAAAATATATATCTCTTCTCTATTGCTTACAAACTACAATTTACAAATTTCTTTTACGCCAAGAGAATCCCATCAAGCCTTCGATTTAAACAGAATTCCTATTTATGGTGAACGTGCTTCGAATGTTTGTTAAAATATGTCAAAATAGCTGGAATGTTGCTCCAAAATTTTAACAATATCTTCAAGCGACCAAACGCACTCGAAACATGCAAAAAAAAAAAATTTAATTTCTTTAAATCGGATTACCAAAATATCCCGTTAAGGTAACCTTGAAGATACTCACATGCTGCATTGGGTATGCAGTGCTACCGACCAAGAAGTCCCATGCCCACGCGAAAATTCGCGCGCAGATGTGCATCGACGTCACTGCCAGCGTGCAGATCTAGTTGCCTGCGCCCGTGACACCAGGATCCCCTTAACCCGAAGCTTTAGCGCTACACCCTGTCGCGATACCGTCCAATTACATCTCACTTTCTGCGAAACAATCCTGGAACCCGTTGTTTTTCACCTACGTACCACGTTTTCCCGCCATCGATGATACATTCTCCCTGGAGCAATACAGATCGCTCCTCTTGCATCCCAGGGCTATCAAAAATCCGCTATCGGTAATGGGATCTCTTCCGCATGCAAATGTCCCGTTACGAAGGTCTGAACGTCTTCCTGATGGAAGGGACTCGATGGTCTTTGCAATCTTATCGTTCAAACCGCGGATTGAACGTCAGGGCTCTACAGGTAGTCACTGATCGATAGAGCCTTTTCATTTGATTCAACGTTAAGTTCAAAGGTTTGGAGGTCAAAATTAGGATCACTATTATAGTAGACCATAGTATTGTGGGTTCTATATTTCGAGTACTGGTAATCTTAGACTCTGGCCTGTAGAACCTTTTCGTTTGATCCTTTGTTTGGTTCCATTCTTTGGATGTTAAAATTAGGACTACTATTTTGGTGGAGGCTACACCAGTTCATATTAAATTAGCCAGTGTAAAATGTGAGTACTGGTAATTTTAGACTCTGATCTATGGAGCTTCTTTGTTTTATCCCTGTCCAGTTCCGCGATTTTAAGGTTAAAATTAGGGCTGCTATTTTGGTACTGGCCATAGTCCTCCGGGCGTATAAAATTGTCCACTTTCTCCCGATAATTTAGGTAATTTTTGTATCAAGCTCACCACTTAGATTATTCACTTGATATTAAGAACACTGGTACTCCGAGTACCAAAAAGCAACCGAACCAGAAACTCACTCAAACTACCCACTCGATCTCGACACTAATAGCCCATAAATTAAATGTATCAGATTCGAGCACCCTCGCAAGATTTTTTTATCAGAAGCACTCGGACCCATCAGATTCCTCGCAAAAAAAAAAAAAAAAATACGAGCAATCCTCAGAAACTTATATATTCCTTCATCCAGCAATACCTTGTCTAAGACCGCTCTGAAAGTACCAAACACTCAAACCGATCCTCCACCGGAGAATATCACGATAAGTACACGAACACGATCGATTATCGGTTAGCTACGATTGTCAATCGCAGTTACTCGACCATGATCCTATCGAGACGTCAGTCATACGCGACCGGAAGAAGACCAGCGAACACTCGTCCGGCAGACGAGTAATTACGTTGCTGTCACTTCACACCGAGTGGAGAATGGTGCACTATATCGGCACCACTTCGCGATACTCGAGCCAGCCTGAGCTGTACACTATTTAGGGAGAACCTTGTTTCTATATACACGAGCTACTTGTTGATCGACACCCGATTCGCGAGCACCGCACAAATAGTCACCGATTAAATTTCACTTTTACCACCTTCTTAAACTGTCGGACAATTCCTCCTTTTATGGTACTTTACGGCGATGAAAAAAAATTCGATATCGATTCACTTGGATGAAAGACCAATTTATCTTTTTGGATTTTTGTCGAGGAAAATTGGTGAGTCGTGGGTAGAGGTATTTAATTTTTTGTAAGAATTGACAGGTCGGTGGAGGAATATTGTGTAAAGGCAGGTGTTAGGGGTCCGATCGAGGGGATTGCAAACGCAACCCTTCACGGTACACTCTCGTCTGAGGGACTGAGCGACACTGACGGAAGAAACGCGCGCGTGCCGCTTGGGAACACATAGGGGACGCGGAACGCATGTCAAAATGAGTATCCACGGGGTGGGTATACAACCCTTTTGGTGGAGCTCCGTTTAACAGGTGGATGGAAGTGGAAAAGGGGATATTAGGGTGTGGGGTTAAAGGGTATGGGGTGTACGGCGGTTCCAAGGACGAAAATTGAGAGAAATTGGAGATGAAAAGTTGGCAGAGTGGAAGAGTTTTATAGGACGTGCTGTTTCATGAGATAAATTTGAGAATTAAAAACAAGAATTTCATTTTAGCTTAGGGAACGTTGTAACAAGAGACGTGGTCTTTAGCTCATTTTTATTTTTTGCGAATAGCAATAGAAATTAATAAAAGCTCGGAAAAATTATTTTTCCAGCACCGAGAAACTTAAATGAGTAGCAGCTAAATTGGGCCACGGTTTTTTATAAAAAAGTACTCGAAGAATTAGAGTACAACTATTATTTGAATAAACTAAGATGATAAAACTAACGAAAATTAGGCATAATTATTTTAATTAATTTTCTTGCTTCAATGCAGTGGAATATCTTATACAAAATGTTTCGTAAGTTCTAAGTAAACCCCCATTACCATTTTGGTGTCACATGCGATATTATCGGTTTCAAGTAGAATAAGACAACAGCGCTACTGAGGTGGCTGGAACTAAATATCGTTGTATTTAAGTAGCGATAAATAGTGAATTATTTTAACGTAATTACAATTGGGATCAATTTATGGAATTCGTATTTGGATAACTCCAAGCTCGACAAGGTACAGGGGCAAGAAAGGATAGGGTTCCCCTAATCGCGTCTATTTTTCACAGAGAAAACAAAAATACGTATGCCTTGTCACAGCTGTGTTAAAACACTTTGACTGCCTCGCGTATTATAAAAAAAATTCCGTCAGGCCGAGTGCGTGTAATACTGTACTGTAGGAAGCTGAAAAGATCGCGCTTGAGACCGCACAGAGGCAAGGAGATTTTTACACTCCTAAATTTTTTTAAATTTGTGAGAACAGTCATGAAAGCTTAAAGTGATTGGAAAGAGAAAATTTTTTTTACTATTTAATTATATATCGGTAATTTATAAATCTCGAGATTTTATTACAAGGTTTAAGTTCTATTTATCTATCCTAATATTTTTACAATAATTTATAGATTTCATTAACTTTACTCGGAGTACGTGATGTTTAATAATTATTTATTAAATGGATAAATCAAGTAGCTTTAATGATCTGCGTTAGAGTATTCTTACTGCTTGCTTGCGAGTAATATTTATTAGCCTTATTATGATTTAATTAAAAGCTTAAGAACGTAAATTTTCGTTAGTCCATAATTCGAGGACCGAATAGAAAGATTTTCACATCTAGTGATTTTATCGATTTCTGAGGTTAAGTTTAATATAGCTCTGGAAGTCACCAGAGGGCGTATAGGCATCGTTTATTCGTTTGAAAGTCGATATTATAGTTCTCTGTACCTCTACTCTGCTTCTATTTAAAAAGTGTTGCTTATTTATAATTTATTATAGAGATATAGCCAGTGTATCTTAAAATCCATCCTGTTAGAATTAT
This sequence comes from Ctenoplectra terminalis, assembly GCA_019453375.1. Lineage (NCBI taxonomy): Eukaryota > Metazoa > Arthropoda > Insecta > Hymenoptera > Apidae > Ctenoplectra > Ctenoplectra terminalis. The sequence continues at coordinate 35,754 of SMSQ01026165.1, read as the reverse complement.
TTCGTTACGAAATAATTTATAAAATTAGGGATGACTTATTCGAGGAATAACCATTCTTATTCTTTAAAAATTATCTCGACTCCTACGACACTGAAACAGTGATTATCTGAACTAACCTATATCGTTAAAAAGGTCACTAAAATTATTATACTTTGCTGAACCTCGTAAATAATTGTTTAAATGTATCAGTTATCAGAATGTGTTACAAAAATTTGTAAAAATATATGAAATTAAATTTTCGTGTGATATATATTGATGTTAAGTGTTGAGAAATTTTTTTGGGACTTTTCTTTCTAACCTCAGATTTCAAATAACGCTGTAACAATATTGTCGATACAAAGCAGTTAATTATTGAATCAGAATTCTATGGTTCGAATACAAAATATAATTGTTTCGTATTTATACGTGTAATTGTAATTTATTTCTCTGGTTGGAATCTGAAAGTGTGATTTTTATAAGTGTGTGTAACAATAAAATTATTTATTACGAATATGTTACGATTTCATAAACTTTTTAAAAAAAGGTGTTCTGCGATTGGAATGGTACACGTTGGTGCATTGCCTGGTACAATATTTTTGTTCAATTAATAAATATACGTAGTATTACGAAAAAAAGAAATTAATTTTCTTCGTGTAACGTACGATGAATAAAAAATCGAATAGCTGAAAAAAAAATGGACTGAATAAAGGTTATTGGTTACCGGTTTTATCATTGTTAGTTTTTGCAGTATCAATACAATGGTTTATCTTTATTCTCGATATAAAAAAAAATATATCAGTTGTAAATAACTTATATTGAAAGCAGTGTGTTTTTCACACTGACAATCAATAAATTAACGGTATCTAGAAAAAATACGTTATTTACGAAACGTATCTTTGACGATACAGAAAAAATTATATACTTCGTTTGATAATTATTTTTGTATTTTGCGAAACTGTGATCTCGAAAAAAAAAATTTCTAGGCACACCTTTGTACAATGGTAATATAAAAAAAATTATAAGCGATGCAATAAAGGAAGCACAAATTTATAAAGATTGTAATATTGTAAGTTTAACTAGAAAATTCGTCTGGAATTAATTTTGTTGCTTATAAATTTAGTATATTTTAATTTAAGGATGGTATCTTAGTGGAGAATATGCATGATATTCCATATTTAAGACCCAAAAACATAACCCCTGAAACTACAGCAATGATGACCAGAATTTGTACAGAAATTAGAAAAGTGTTACCTGAAAATATACCTTGCGGTATACAGGTACAAATCAGAGAGTTTATTGTTATAAAAATTCCATAATCACGACTTGTTATAAAAATATAATAACAAAAAAAAAAATAGATTTTAGCAGGATGTAACAAAGAAGCATTAGCTACAGCGAAGGCAGCTAATTTTCAATTTATTAGAGCAGAAGGCTTTGTCTTTTCTCATATTGCAGACGAGGGTTTCACAGATGCATGTGCTGGCTCTTTGTTGAGATATAGAAAACAAATTGACGCTGATGATATTCTTATTTTTGCTGATATTAAAAAAAAACATAGGTGATTTATTAATGCTTGAAGAGGGGGAGTTATGTTTCTGTATGATTTTTTTGCTAACCTAGCATAAGAATCATGACACTTTATTTCTACAGTTCACATGCAATCACCTCTGATGTAAGTTTATCAGAGACAGTAAAAGCAGCAAAATTTTTCTTGGCTGATGGAATAATACTGACAGGATCTGCTACGGGTGAACCAGTTAACGTATCAGAGTTCGCAGGTATTTTTTTTTTTTTTTTCTTTTTTTGTCGACAAGTTATATTTTTAATTTAATATCTTTAACACAAAAATCATACTGCGCAGAGGTTAAACAGGCCACTAAAGGACCAATTCTTATTGGTTCTGGTGTTACAAAATACAACATAGAGGAATATTTGTCCTCTAATGCAGTGATTATTGGGTCACATCTTAAGGTTGGTGGGACATGGAAAAATGAAGTAGACCAAGAGAAAGTGAATAATTTCATGAAGAAATTAGAAAAGCTGCAAAACATGAAATAATATATATACTTAAAGAAACTATATCTTTTATTCGTATATTTTTTTATTACAATTAAATGCATTCTATATTTGCAACAAGTTAATTTTTTACGCCACCTGTCAATGGAACACGTTTGTTGTTACGATAATCGATGATAATCGGAAATCCGAGAGAAATGGTAGAAAAAAATTAATTGTAAGGTAAAGCGGAAACGCTCACAACCGGTTTCATGGAACCTGTCCTACACAGTGCATGAATAGGCTTTTAATGGTGGGGTATAAACTGGGGGTCTCGGGTCGAATTTATTATTATAGTGCCATAAGTTATGTTCCACGAAACTTGTCACGCAAAGGTTAGTTCAACTTAAAAAAGTGGTAATAATTTTACCGCTTTTCAGAAAACTCAATATCTTTATTTATTTATGTGCGACAAGAAAACGTCGAATTAAGGACATTTGTTGTACTAATTCCTACCATTTTATCTGACAACTATAATAATAATTATTAACAGTATCAAAAATTCATTCGTAAGAGCACGATAAATATTAGAAAAATTTAAATACTATCTGTAAAAATTAATTCCATTCAAAATAAAGCTATAAAAATTAAATTAATTTATATGGATACTCGTTTGAGTCCAAAGTAAAATTTAAAGTTTTCTGGCGGTTTTTTATTCCTTCAGAAAAGTAAAAAACAGTGATAAATTTCCATAGAAAAAATTGTTTAGTAATTCAAGGATGACGTGATGTCAGAATTCTTGAGTTATTCTGAATGAAACCTTTTATGTCCACCCAAGCTCGTCCGGTTTTTTAAGTATAAACAAAATTTTATTATGTTTTTACTTCTGTTCTGAGAATAGTAAGAATTATTTTAACACCCTGTGAATATTAAGATGTAATTTACGTAAGTAAGAATTACAGCTTGGCGGAACGATTTCGTGTTTTCAGCGGTATCTGCCAAATGTAGACGTCAATGCTTGTGATACTGATAGCATGCCAAGAAAAAAATTCAGTTCTCGTGCTGGTATTTATTGTTTTGTCTATAAACAAATGTACATATATACACGGAAATTATTTCTAAGAAAAAAAAAATAATAATTTATATATAATTCATGGGAAAAGGAAAAATAGGTTAGAAAATTTCATTCATAATATATCTTTATATTTATTCCTTACAAATTATCTTTATCGTCAAAAAAATTTTAGTTACGCTTCTGAAATAATATCCCCAAGGTTCATTCGTTATTTCATAAATTATTAATAATATTTCGAACGGGATAAATAAAATTGCCTTTTACTTCTTTTATCGTAATTTTGTTTTCGCCTTTCCCCGCCACTGGTTTATCTTTTTTTACACGAATCTTTCACAACAGGGCATTAAAAATCCATTTTCTTCGCATTTCAAAAGCCTCCATCGCGTTTCACCATTAATCATCAAACGTAACTTACAATTTAATTCCAAGACAGACTCATATTGATTCTCAAAATTAAATTCCTAATAAAAACCTATCCCGAAAACCAAAAATATTCGGTAAATAAGTTTCCATGTTGATTTATGTTTTTTTTTTTTTTTTCTGAGCGTACAAGAGCTTCCGGAAATCAATGCCAAAAAGTAGAGTATGCGATACTGGGTCGTAGGAAACAAAAAGTTTCTCATGCACGCTTGGTTACTGCCGTGCATTGACTCGTATCAATCCAACAGGGAAACGGAGGGATCCCCCAAACAGTATTGACAGGGCTGACTCGCGCAGGCGTCCCGTCGCCGGTCAGACTGCCACTATGCTACCGTTCAACAGTGGTATTCCGATTCCGTCTCATTCACCGTCTATAAAATCCATTTTCATTCTGCCCTCGAACTGGTCCCGTCTAATTTTTCGCGCATTCCGTTATGCGCCCGCCCAATATTTACAGCACGTAAAAAGTGGCGCGCGCGCATCCTTTCCATAACCTCTCCAATCTCGTTCGTAAACAACGATAAGATTACACTTGATTTATGAATGCCTCTAATCCGGCAAATAAATATTACATCATGCACCCGATTCGTGTGAAAAATCTTATATCGTTAAGATCGTTGCACCAGTTACTTAATAATCGTAATCGTTCAAAAAACAATTAAACGTCTATCTTGAGGCGGCAATTTTTCGTAGGCTAATTTAAAATAGCATCGAGTTTAGAATTTTATAGGATTTAGAGTGTTTTATAAAATTTAGAGTATTAATAAAAAAAAAAAAAAAAAATACATAACGCGAGGGAAATAAATTTTTATTTATACTGTTCACAGAAAATTATGGAAAATTCAGAGTAAATTTATAAAGCTTTATAGCTTTAGCGTTAGAATTTGATTTGCCACTGGGTGAACGAAAATTATGTTTAATTAGAGTTTCTGAGCTCGATCTAAAAAAACAAGGAATTAATAATCATTATAAATAGCTTGCTTGATATGAAGCCAATGGTACAGCAAATAAAATACGGTAACACGATAGTAAAGATTGGAGTCTTAAAAAAAATATAACTTTGATGTTGTAACTTTCAACTGATAAAGCACCATAGAGGGTTAAAGTTTCGACCACGAATATTTTTTTTTTTTTTTTTCTTTTAGGCAGGTTAGGTAACCTCACCTTCGTTTTGAGAAGCACTGCTACATATGATGCCATCTTGCCACTATGGGCAGCGATGTCGCTGCGAGCTAAATGAAACTACCTTGTCCCGAGGAAACGTAATGGCGAGGGATAATTAGTAAGTCGATTCCAAGACAGAGGAGGGGGGATCCTTTCTGTCACGGGCAGACGATTTTTCGGTCCCGTTGAACGGTACCGAGTTTTCGCGAAGTAACGGAAATTTAATGGGTGCTAGGTAAAAAGGAAGTTTTCCAAGTGTCCCAGCGTTAATAGCGACCAGCAGCTGTTCGCCCAGCTGAGCGTTCCCCCACCCGCGATTTGTTCTCACCGCCGAATCAATGAGTCGTCAGGCCCCCCGTCGAATCCTCGGTTCTCGATTCGATGCTCTTTAACTTCTTCGTAAACGCGTTTATAAAAATACTTGCCGCTCGTTAAATTACGAAAGATCGTTGTTACGTCAGTCGACGTTGCTAAAGCTCTTCGCACGCGTCCTGGTGCGAATTCTAAACGGCCAAGATGAAGGTCGGTGTAAAAATAAAAACCACCCGAAATACGTTCTGCGTTGTTCTTCGATTTCTGTAATCCACGGAAACGATACACTGACAGCGTTCCACTGACGTTTTTCGGACCCGATTGGACGATCAATTTTTTTTATATTCATTGTGCAAATTGGTTTCTCGCTGGACAGATGATATTTCTTCGATAATAGAAATAAAAACAGTTAAGCGTTGCATTATCACCGCGCTACATATTTTATACGAGAGCCTTGCACTGCCAGCAACAAGACACGGAACCCTTCATTGATTTTCCACTTCCTGCATTTGCGGTGATTTCGTGGTTCTTACTCCCTTCACGTTTTTCTTCTTCCTTTCCACTCTTAACTCACCTTCGATATTCAAAGAAAAGAAAAAAGAAAAAGAAAAATCACTCAATAATTCAATCTACACCCCAAGAAAAGCCTGACCAATTATTGGAAAATAATTCTCTGATGGTAACAAGTTCACGAACCTCGCCTAAATCATGAAACTACGTCAAGATTATTTTTCGTTTAACCCAAGATTGCTGGCTTTTCCAGTCTCGATAACGGATTCTCGAGATACAGCCGAACGACGAGAAGATCGATGGTGGTGGGGCACCAGCAGGTTCCACGTGATCGTACGGCCCTGATATCGCTTTAAAAGCCCTCCCCACCAGCCTATCCTCCCACCACCGACCCCTACCTCGGCTCTCGCCCCTCAGCAACGGCTTGACTGCCCAGCCAGCCAGCCAGTCGAAATCAGCTGACGACTATTACTGCGGGCAGTTGCTACCACGGCTCCTCAAACGCAACACTGTTCAGGCGAGTGGATCCTTTTCTCTTCATACACTTCTTCTTCCTCCTCTTTCTTTCTCTACACACCACACGCTGCTTCTCGTTCCTGCCCGGGGTCAACGATACCCCGGGGGGGCATCGCGCGCACCTGACATGTTACGCGACAACAATCGAGGCATTTGTTTCTCGAGATAAAAGCACTGTCGGGCCCAACTAGACACCTCTCGTAACTGGGCCCTGTACGTTCGTGTATTCGGTCGTCCCTGTTCGGCTCGATGCGTGTCGCGAGTGAGTGGGACCGGAGGGGAGAGGGTGACGAAGCCTCAGAGAGAAAGAGAGACGAATCGAGGAACACCGAGTGTAAAGAAACGGGACGAGAAGAGGGATGCCCACCGCTGCCAGAAGTACGACTGTCTCTGTGTGTGCGTATGTGTGCGTGAGCGGTCGGACCGAGTGTCGTGGCTGTGCACAGTGTGCCTGTCTCTCTTTCTCTGAGTGTGTGTGTGTGTGTGTGCGTGTGTACGTTTTCTGGCTGGCTACGTTATTACTGCATCGAAGGAAAACTACTCGAAGCTGCGCTGCCCACTCGTACCCTGTCCTTCTCTAGATTGAAAGAGCGAGAAAGAGAGAACGAGAGAGCACGAATTCGAGATCAAGGTCGTTGTCACAGAGACAGTCCTAGCGCGCGTCCCCCCTGGCCCCGCGCGAGCGCGCGCGCGTGTATGTGCGCCCCTGAGCGTCTATATACACGCAAACTCGACTTTTTCGGCGCAGACTGTACTTGTGTTTCCTCGATCGGTATCAAACACGTCCGGGATCTGCGTTATCGGCGAAGCGGGGAGGGCATGCTCGTGAAAGTGATTAGAGGAAGACGGAGAGCGGCCTTGTAACGCGGTCAGGATCGAAGTGCGAAGACGTAGAGCCGTGTTTTGTGCGCGTCGCGATAGAGCACGGAGAGAAAAAAAAAAAAGAAACAAATGGGAAGTGGGACCGGGATATACATGTCACGTGTACACGTATAGAGCACGTACGATTCGATCGAAACAATACAGGCTGCGCTTGGTAACCGTTTGTTGGAAGTGCAAGGGCACAGTGGTTGTCACCGAACCGTGCTCTCTCGTGCACCATCGAACAATTTGTGAACCTCGATTGTGTAATATTCGCGAGAACATGTGGCCCGAGCCAATGCGTCTATTCTCGTACCGATACGCATCCTTTTATCCCGCGAATCGCGACTCTGACACGAATGGAACGACTTCGTCAAAGTGGTTCCTTTTCTCTCCGGCCTCGGGTGGCGCGCGGTTTCGATTCGTCGAACGACTTTGTTTACTTGGACGGCTAGGAGGCTACGGCGGGAGGGATTGTCGGCGGGGAGAGAGATGGAAGAGGAGGAGGAGGAGGGACATCGGGCTGGATCCCTTGTCTCTCTGTCTCCGTCCGTTGGTCGAGCGGTCTTTGTTCCACGATCGTCGGTATTGGCGACACTGCGACTGGCTCGGTAAGAATATCGCACGCTTAATGGGAACGCTCAATCGCCGTTTCTGTATCGGATTTTAGAGCCCCGATCTTCGCCGGTGATCGACGGTTCAAGGTACTGTCGCGGTTGCTTTCAGTTAGGTTTAGAAGCGTTCGGTTTACGGGGCGATTTTCAGAGATAGAGGATTTATTATCGTAGATAAAAATTGTTTTTTTTTTTTTTTTTTTTTAATTCTACCGTGGAATGTTAGTTTAGGCGCGTTTTTATCTAGATTTTAAGTCTCAGAGATGTGATTTTTCGGTTATGGTTCGTCGTCGTGAAACTCATAATAAAATAATGGATGTAGGGTTAACCCTTTGGACTCGAGAGGTGATTCTTAGTCACCGCTTGAATTAATGCAGCAATTCGAACGACTTATTTATTTCGTAATATTCAAATGTCTCGTTTGTAACGAATTTTTAGTAAATTTAAAATAATTGTTTTAAACACGATGCTGTATTGCGAAGTGCGCGTAGATTCGAACGTCTGAAACGTGAAGAGGAAGGATATTTATTGATAAAGTAATCGTTGTCACTTATCAGTCACCATTCGAGCTGCTGCTTTAACCCAAGTGGCGAGTGAGTCCCCTCTCGAGTGCAAAGGGTTAAAGGTACTTTAAAAAGATTGGAGAATTAGGTCCGGGGATTCTTCGGGTTTATGCATTACATAGGATGATCCAAAATTTAATAATATATTCTATGAATAAAAATAGGGAAAAAGTGTTATGCAAATACAGGTCGAGAAAAATTTAATTAAAAAATAAACATGAAGCTATTTTATTTATATCGAGAGTCGATTTATGATCTCGTGGAAAGAATTAAGTAGATTCCTCGTGTACATAGGGTGTTCCATTTTTAACACTGGAACTAACCGGTCAAATTTTATAAATTTACAATGATGGATTTTTGTGGATTTTCCGGGATTTTTTTTTTTTTGTAAAAAATATGTAGAAAGAAATGGTATACTTTATCAGAGATATTTTTTCAAATACTATTTTGATTTCTTCGATACAAATAAGTCTACTTTAAATTAAGTGAACATATTATTAAATCGTTTCCAGGCTCGTGTTCATGAAATATATTTTTCTAAACTAATCCCAAAATTAGACTTGAATAAACCGTGCACTTTATGTAACAGAATCCTTGATATTGTCTAAACTGTTATTCAATTTCAGAATAACGTAGACTATTTCGATCCACCAGTGAAGTTCACGGTCTAACGCTCATTCTAGGTCTTCGAGACAATTCCTCCGGTTCTCCGCTCTGGATACTCGAATTTTCCCAGGAAAATTCAAACGAAAACCTTAAATACACACATATATATTTTTCAATCTTTTTTCTAAATTTACAGAATTTATACGAGAAACTGCAAACTATTTATATCGCTTCGATAATTCTGTTAAATAATAATTCTAACAATAATTTTAATAATAATTCTACGAAATTTTTTATTTGCAATTTTTTCCCCAATTTTAAGGTTCTCGTTTCGACTCGTTTCATTTGTTTCGAAAAGCTGTGCCACAAATCTCTTACATTTCGGCGTCCGATCGATCCGTCCGCGTAGTATTATTAGAAAGCTCGCAAACTCATTGGGAATTTCATAATCGTGGTCGCGTCTCTGACTCTTACAATTCTCTTCGCACCATTCCAGTGGTCGTGTTTCGCGTTTGGAATACATTGACCCCGTTTAATCGGCGATTTCGTTGGCAAATGACAACATGCTCTCGTTCTTATGTAAACTATCGCGTTACGTCATTTTCCGAGATGGAAACGGAAATGTTTCGTTTTGACGGACGCCGACACCGGTCCCCTGTGGCAGAGTTCGTAACCTAAAAGTCAACATCCGACCAACTTTGAAAGTCAGAGCTCTCTCGTTCATAAATCAAAAGAAATTAGTTTGCATAAGCTACCTGATACGAAATAGTCAAACTCTACGCTCTGGAAACTCACTCATAAGTCCAAAGAAATTAGGAGAAATTTGCAATTCCAATATTAGCAATTTAAAACTAAAAATCTTAAACTTCAGAATTTCGCTCGTAAATACCCCCAAAAAATTGGTTACCAGAAATTGGCAGTTTACATATAATTAATTTAAAATGCAAAGTCAACTTTGCTTCAGAATTTCATTCGTAAGTCCAAAAAAAAAAAAAAATTTGGCAGTTTCCATATTATTAATTTAAAATGCAAAATGAAATTGTAACTTGGGAATTTCGTTGATAAATCCAGAGGAATTAATCAAACGTCAAGTACGGGAAAAACAACACTTAATACTCGTTAGGATCAATTGGAAAATAGAGTGAACTTCAATAAGAGTCAAGCGAGAGGGAAGCACGAGCTTTCGATTGTCTTAAAAATCGAGCTCACCGCTTAATCGCTTTTTTAATCATCAGCTGTGCCATGAGTCACTTCATTTTGCGTTGCAACTAACTCTACGAGCCACTACAACGCTAGTCGTGTTTTTTACAACTATAACAGTCGACAATCGGTGGAAACAATTTGTCATAACCTCTTAACGCGTTTCGTAAGAAATGCGAACGTTTCAACTCAACCTCAAATCGGACGATGAATGAAAAAAATTACGTCGTAATTTACAGGGTGTCTTATTTAAAACAAGCCACAGGAAAAATCTTCTCTTCTTTTTTTAAAAAAATTCTAATTTTTGCCTTCTATCTTATGTGCACAAATGTACAAAATATCAGTGACCTTGAAATAATAACCTAACAGAACATTCACGTTTCGACACAATTTAAATTCCATTTGCAATATTTTTGTACCACAGATATCAAAAATATTTATTTAAGACGTGTATATTTTACTGCAAATTTATTCTCCTTTTTTTTAAACTCAATTTTTGTCTTCTGTCCCCTATATTATGTGCTTAGGCACACAAAATATTCCTCCTTGAAATATACCGTATTCATACAAATTGTGTACTTACAAAATTATAAATTTCGAGAAACATTTAATAGCTTCTGTATTATTTTACAACAGTGTGTAACGCTTTTTAAATAAAGCAGAATACAGAGAAAAAAATATTTCAAAGAAGTAACATAAGTATCCAAGATGGTGGATACTTTTGTGACCAACTGTATATTCACAAAAACATGAATCGGCATAAAAATCCGCATTCTAACGATACAAGTCCCTATTAGTCCACGTGTCGCGGAACGTGTTAAATAATATCTCTCTCCTTTCCTCGAGGCCAACCTAACCCATCCACTTTTCCCGATTTTTATCTCGTCACGGTGATCAGGATTTATTGGCATGATCCATCAGCCCAATTAGCAACTTCCCTACTCTCCGCTGGTGATTTCAGTTTCGAGACCAAGTTACGTGCCGCTTCCATTCAATTCCAGGTCTTATCGTGGCATAAACAAAACGCGCACCCGTTCGATTCGAGCGAGTTGAATTATTAAAGGAAACAGTTAGGGAAACGGTGGCAACACGTCGGACAGGCAGACGTACGTGCGCTCTCATATTCGTGGCGTTCGCTTCCGTCTACTTAACTCGACGTCTGAGCAATCTTACGCTGTCAGGTTCGCATCAGTTTGCTGTTCGAGGCCAATTGGAAGGAAATTTCCTTCTTAGGATTCGATTCAGCTTTCGTGCAGAAAAAGCGGTTTAATTTTGTTCAATTTTCTGCTGAAACAGGTATTCTTAGAACCCTTTTGAGGTTATGGTGTGTTTATGGCCATCGATTGCTATTGTTCGTTAATGGGACAGGATTAAGTTCATTTGTGAAGGAAAAAGTTTGTTGTTGACGATAAGATTAGATCCAAGAAAGAGTCTATCTTTGTCTGGAGAAAAGTTCGCTGAAAAGGGTTCATTGTTCAGTGAGAAAGAGGGTATTGATGGATTACCGAGGGTATTTGTAAAGGCCAATCTGTTTATCTTCTTGGTTGAAGTATTAATTAAAGTCTCTGAGTGGTCTTTGTAAAAGTAAAGAAACTTATTCTGGTATTTTTCTTTTTTTTTTTTCATTTTAGTTCACAGATACAGATTAAATAGAAAATAGTGTTTCAGATAAGACATAGTTTAGGTTAGGTTTCAAGCGATCTAGCATGGTGATAACTTTCAATTTACTTAGATACCGTTATTGAACTTTGAATTAATTACTGATTAGTGACAACCTTGATCGTAATAGAGCACACGTGACGATCAATCTCAGCTCCAAAAAATTATTTTTCCTTCCTGTTTCGCTACTTTTTGTACTCTCTGTGCAGGATAGATAGCGTGCAATTTAATTCCACAGGAAGAGGAATTTTTTCTGGGTCTTAATATCTAGTAGTTAGGGAAAAAAGATGTATACTTAAGAATCTTTACCTGGTAAAGTAGGTTATGATGACTGGTAGTTGTTATTTTTTTATTGAAACGTTGCTTGAACGAGAAAAATTACAGCCAGGGATAGTTATCGTAATGCAAATTGTAATATAACAACTGGATATTGAAAATTAAATATTTATACATTTGAACAAATGTATTATAATTTACCAGCTAAAGTCACCAGCAATTTTGTCTAGTTCCAAACATGTACACGTATAAATTCTGAAAAATTTGTTTAACCGATGTTTGAGGGAATATTAATTCAATAAATATTTATCTACAAAATTCCGAAAGTCTTCCAAATATTTGAATTGATAAGCACGACTCAACGTACACTTTTTTTTTCAACTCATCCGAACGAGGCACGCCTAGGGATTAAAAAGAGAATCGTAGTTAATTTAGTCCAATAATAGATAGCACTGTCCCAGACGTTTGTCAAGAACAATAATCCCTATCATCTGTAGATACGAACTCGAGATCGTTGGTTTGGAACGGTGCTCAGTCGCAATATCGGAGAGTTACAATTGTAGCGATGAAATCAGTGACTTTTCTGACGCAACGATAAGGTTCCGCGGTAACTAGTGCGATTAGCCTGATTATGATTCACGAGGAACACGAGCGGAGCCGTGGCACGTTTGTTATTTGCGCGATATCCGAGCGAAAGGAAAACAAGATAGCATGTTTCGCTCGAACGATCGGAAAAAGTAGTCGGAAACAAAGAGCGCAGTGTGCGCGAAAAAAAAGTAACTAGCGGTGAAAAAAAATAGGAGCATCGTTGTTTAATACTAGAACTGCCGAAAGGGTCGAAAAGTACTAGTTAACAGTTTCTCGAATAAATTCTATAAAATCACAATGAATCACATTGTGACGAATGTGTATGAACATTTATTTCTTTTGCATCTTATATTATTTTTTTTTTTATTTTTGGTACCGATAGGTACACTTTAATCGTTGGTAGTTTTGATGTTAATTCCCTAGACCAATTTCGGAGTTCCCTAAATGGGATATGTTCGTGAAAATGTTTGTAAATATATTTTACGGTTTGTTATCGGTGATGAGGCTATAGTTAATTATAGTTTATCAACTATGCTCGCTACGTACAATAATTAATTATGCTGGCTTGAAGATATTCTTAGGCAGCTGTATCTGGTTTGTTATAGTTAACCATAATAACTCAAATATATTTGTAGTTAATTATATTAATACCTTTATGCTAAATGGTTTGCATTTAAAATTCACTTTTTTGCAAATTAAATTCCATTTATTTACAGACACTGAAACTAATTAATCTGAAAATAGCTACGACGTCATCTATGTAGATCAACTTATATACAGCTCTGTGATTGGTCGGTGTTTTTGGTTAATAACTCGTTAACAAAGCTGAATTTGACATTTTTGCGAAAGAAAAAATTACTCAAAATCATCTCAGAAACCCTCCATTTTTGACTTCTGCACATTAACTGGAACACCCTGTAAATACTATTAAACAAGTATTTTACGTTCAACGTTACGCCCGATCAAGGTTGGAATTTCTAAAAATTAAATTTATTTTTATTGCAAAATTTAAAGAAAAAGATGAGTTCGCAGCGCAAACCCTGTATATCGAGTTAACAAAGGAAACGAAGACAGTTAATAAGCTATGTTTTCACTTTTACACGCAACGAAGCATGTTACGAGTCAATTAATCAGAAACAGTCTGCTTAATCATCAGTCTCGCGTTTGATCGCAATTGCATTGCGTTAATTGGATAGTTCAGGTGTCAGGAAAAATAAAAAAAGAAGAAAGAAAGGCGTAGCGAGCAAATACGTTTCAAGGATCCGTGTCGGAGAGCGCAAAAAACCGAACTGTTGTTCGTTAACATAATTACGCTACGAGACACTTTGCATAATGAAGAAACAACGAGACAGGCTTAACAGCTCGCGCTGCAACGGAACGCGGTGGCATAACCGATGATGCACGAAGCCGAGAAAGGTCGATGGACGCGTTTATATTTACTCTAGCCCCCCCAAATAAAACAAAAACGTTCGATAAATTATTGGTTCGACTTTGGTGCGCTTCTTCTGCAACCAAAATTAATCTTTAACCCTTCGACTAATGTGGCCGTTTAAAAGCGCTTAGATATTTTGCGCTCGTGACACTGTTGCCGCCTAAAGGCGCTCGACGCAGTTTGGCTTTCTGACGCGGAGGACGCCTATAGGCGCCCTGAAAATTTAAGCTTAACACGTTAAGCGCCACGCCGGTCCCTGTGGACCGACGCTGAAATTTTCGTTTAGGCGTCGTTGGTTTCCGAAGACTGACACTATTAATTTCAAAAAATAATACCTCATAATTGATTAACAAGTTCTATTAAATCACATTAAACAAAGTTACCATTTTCCTTTGCAGGTCTTTGCAATTTTCTTCTTAAATTCTTAACTATTTTGCGACCAAATATTTTTTAATTACTATCACAGCACATAGTCTAAAGGAAAATCGACCAAAATCGGCGTGGCGTTTAACGTGTTAATATTAAACAAACGTTAATATTAATTGTAATATTAATATTAAACCTACCGACGATTAAACTATACCTGCTCGTGTCAAAGAAATTACAATAACAGATACTTGGAAAAATACATAATGCTAGAGAAACGAATCTTTGACCATATATTTTACGGATAATCACAAAAAATATTCAAAAATGCACGGTTAATAATTTATAAAATTCCGAGAAGAAATTACGAAGCGGTCATTTGACCTTTGATAGGTTTAGTGTTAAGGTTAATATTAAACTTTTAATATGTACAGTAACAATTCGGTGCAGAGTACATATACGTAAGAATCGACGGTTCTTTATTAATCAAAATGCGCGGTAGCGACAAGTCCTCTTCTATGAATATATATTTTGCAAACTCTGGAGACGTTCGATGATCGATTTTTCGGTGCTCGAATAACGAGCGCCCACCGGCCGTTTTTCCCCAAAAGATCGGCTGGTGTTGCCGAGGGCCGAGGGTCCGTCTGTTTTCGGTAAAACAGTCGTTGGAGCAGTCGCACAGCTCGTGCTGAGATTATTTATGGTGGCCTCCTGTTGTTATATACAAATTCTTGCCTCTCATTATTTTCGTTTCCAACATACAAATAAATAATATTGTTCCAATGTAGCGAAACTCAGTTTTCCGATTATTCAAATATATTTATTATTATATTTGTTATTATATAAATATATTTATGTTCCCAAAAAAGTACGCCTAACAAAAAAATTTCGCCGTTCTCGACGTACGTCGTAAAACCGTAGTCAAAGGGTTAATCGGGCCTCTGTAAAAAAAAAAGAAAAAAAAAGAAAATGTCCAATCGACAAACGACCCAATTAACAATGTAAAATTGACCGCAACGCGAACGAAAGATCGAATAACGAATAGACGTGTTGCGTCACGCGATAATGCATGGCCCCGGTTATCTCGTGGCGGCGAAATTAGTAGAACAGATGTTTACTCGCGATAATGATTAAGCACGCTTACTCCCCGGTCGCGTTTTCGCTGGTCCATGATTCATTCGATCACAGTCGGTGGCCTGGAACGTTTCTCGGTGACTTTCGCGCGGAATGTTATCGAATCGGCGTTATCAGTAGGTAAACACACACCGACAAGCTGCGTAATATTTTAATTACCGATCTGCTTGTTTATTTTCTTTTTTCTCGCTTCATTCTCTTATCGATCCGACTTCCCGAGCTCGATCGTTCTGAAAAATCGCGTCGATCGGTCTAATTGACGGTACAAAGGATTCGCGATTACGCGAGGTGATTGAACCGCGTGTCAAGGTTATGTTTGGTCTGCGAAAGTCGCTTTATCTGATGGCCCGTTCGAGAGCAATCGTTGGACTTTTGGATCGCTGAATGGTTTGTTGTGCGCCAGTGTCGTTCGAGTGCGTGCGTCTCGAATTGGTCTGAACGGTAAGTCGTGGCGTTTCGAGAAATTAGAAGTATGGTTGATGGGAGTATAGCGAGGTTATGAGCTAGCCCCTTTGCTTTGATATTATTTCAATAGCTACACATTTTAGGGATAGCTGTTCTCTAATTTAATATTAGAGCTATCGAGATGGTCAAAATTAATTGTTCGTAATTTTTTCTATAAATTTTATTGATTGAAGTATAATAACTATGCAATATTTTCATAACTATACACAGGTATATTACTATACTATAACGGTTATCATACGAATATTAATATAATTAGAAAAATCGAGTTAGTTGCATACAGTCTCGTCCAAAATTGTAATTCCACAACGAGAAAAATTTTGTAATATAATAACTCTGTAACCTATTTTTACTCACTGGTATTATTATGCTATTACACTATTATGCAATAATCACTGGTATAAAAATATTTTTATAATTAAAAAAAATCATCAGTTGCAACTAACCTCACCTGAAACTTTAATACCACACATTAATTCAATATTCAATTTTTTGCTCACAACTGTTACTACCATACAAATATTAGCATAGTTAGAAAAATCGAGTTGCATACAGTCTCGTCCAAAATTATAATTCCATTACAAGAAACATTTTATAGTATAATAACTCTGTAACCTATTTTTGCTCACTAATATTATTATACTACTACACTATTTATTATATGCATGCACTATTATGCAATAATCACTGGTATAAAAATATTTTTATAATTAAAAAAAATCGTCAGTTGCAACTAACCTCACCTGAAACTTTAATACCATACATTAATTCAATATTCTATTTTTTGCTAACAACTGTTGCTACAATACAAATATTAGTATTGTTAGAAAAGTCAGCAGTTACATCTAACCTCATCGGAAATTTTAATCCCATCATGAGAAACTTTTTTTTTTTTTTCTTCTTCTTCAAGTGCAACAATCCTACGTATGAAAGTCGTAAGAAAGAATGTGAACAAGGAACAAGAATTTGTACTTGGAATGGATGAAACGAGCAAACGGTGACGCGAGCGACTCGATAAATAACGAAACGTCAGACATTCGTGTCCCATTTGCGGAGAGGCGAAGCGTTCTCACGCGTGGCTCGCGTTTTTCCATTGCGCAACGATCATAAAGCAATTTACAAGGTCCCTTGTATCCTAGCGATCCTGTGAGATCGTCGAAAACTCGTGGCCACCTGATTCGACGATATTAAATTTTTATCACAGCTATCCGTGTCTTCTTACATAATTCAACGCTAATGATCCTTGCACCGTGTATGCGCAACCTGACTGCAATAATTATAATATGGTGGCCATGGGCCCGATAGCGCTCTACTACGCACTCTGGGCACTCCATTGTGCGATAAAACGCGGTTTCTGTCGATCTCCGCACTCGATTCCGCTGTTCTTCATGCAAATACACTGAAATATTATTTGTTTTCAAATTTTGACAAATTTCTAGTTTTTGGTAACAATTTTTACTAAAACTTTTTGGGTTTCATGGTACCCGCTGTCAGGAGTGAAAATTTATTCAATTGTATTTTGTTTTATTTTATCCAGCAATTTCTTATAAATCACCGTACTAATTTTACAGTATTTTTTTTCCTTTCGAAAAATGGTACTGAGAATTTTAAACAATTCACTAACAAGTCCATTTTCAGAACTAGGAAGCAAAATTACCTTAACGATTTCTCTAAACATTCCACAATCTTTCCTAGTAACATCTAACCTCAAATTTCACCAGATAGACGTCCCATATTCCCCCACACATAATACACCAGCTCATTCTCAAACACCAACTTCTTTATATTTTCTTTTCCTACTAATATATGTATCAGTACCCAAAAATTCTTATCTTCTTAGTAATCAGTATAAAAAATTTTGATCCTAAAGAATTTTTCTCAACAAACCTTGTTAAGAATTAAAAAAAAAATTCACCAAAATATCCATTTAATAAAAAAGTTACTCCAAACATTTCACATTTTTATCCCAGTAACATCCAGCCTTAAATTTCATCAGAAAAACGTCCCATAACCTCCCAAACGTATACACCAGATGATCCTCAGATATCAACTTCGAGTCAGAGGAATATTTTATCGGGAACGTCGATTCGTTCGTATTTCAGGCGCTGAAGAGCAAGAAGAAGGTCAGGATGCTGAGCAGCTTGGCAAACTACTTACTCGGAGGTAATATCTCCGGCGCACAAGATTCAAGGGAAGGGTCCAATAACGAAACCCCGGAGTCCCATCCAGTAATGGCGAGGCTCAGTCAGGTGGAGGTTGAGGGCGATGACTGGATCCTCATTGACCGTGCTGGTACGTCTGTCCGAGAGGAACGGCCTTTTCAAAGGGACCTTGTTCTCGAGAAATTCGAAAAAGTCCAACCCATCCTCCAACCTAACCCCCTTTGCAGTCTGACTGCTTCTCACTATGGGGTGGCTGGCTTTCTCTTCCCTTGGGGTGTAAAATGAGACGCTTCTTTGGTCCATAGAACGATGAATAACGTGATTATTTTGTGGTGAAAAATAACTAGGAGTTTTTGGGACGATTTCTTTCTTTTTTAACCCGAACCTAACCCTGTAACTGGAGTTTTGAGAAAATTACAATTACAGTTTCTGGCTTTGAAAATTTTTTAAGCGGTAATTATTTTTGGTATGGTATAGTGATTAACGAAAGTTAGTAGTGTAATGATAATTAAGCGGAATAAAATATTAAAAGTATAGTTACGTGGCGCTATAGAGAAATTTATTTTTAATTAACTTTTTTTTTACGTTTTGAAGAGTATATTTTCTGATTTCTATTTTTGGTTGAGTTTCGGTTGGTATTAATGGCCCTACTAGCATTGACAGTGAAACGAATTAAATTCACGAGCAAATCTCGATCTTTGCCAAGTATTTTAGCAAGATGTTCGAGAAGAATGTTCAAGAGCTTTTACCTCGTGAATGTGTGGTCCGTGTTACTCATTCAAGCCGCTCATTTAATACCACTAACATTGCCAAAAATTCCTAACGATACTGCTGGTATTTATAATATATAACACTTCTAAAATTTAACTACTGCTTGAACTTCCTCATTCTCAATATCCGATTGAAACCAGAATTTTCTTAACGATCTTAACACGTTGCCAACCACACGAGATAGAGTTGGTTAAGTGTTTCTGAAAGAAAAAAAAATTTATAGAGATTTTTTTATTTTTATCAATATTTTATAGACTAATACCTCATAGAACGAAGCAAAGAATTAATTTATTATTTATCAAAATATAAATCGCAAAGCAAGTAGAACCTAACCTAAACCTAACCTTTTCGTATACTGGGCAAATTACCTAAGATTAGAATAAAAATTATTTCCATTACTTCAGATCTTTTTTTGTGAGCTACAATATTACAAGAATAAATATATACCGTTATATTAAAAAAAAAAAAAAAATTGGAGGACCTTGAAACAAACATATTCCAGAAAAAAATTAAATTCCCTTTTTACATACAAACGGTCGTTTCGATGTAAATTTTTATTTTCTAATTTTTCTCGTCCCGAATTAATGTTCTATTTTTATACAGACATTTTTTTTTTCTGTTACACGTGTTCTTCGGGAACTTATTTATCGCGTAGGAACAGAATTGGGTGTGTATAAAATATTTAGGCGCGACTATAGCCTCCCATAGTGTAAAGAAGTCGATACTCACCTTGTAGTACAGGTATTCTCTATACAACACGATTATTAGGCTCATAAAAAATACCGTGTTATAGGAAACAACGATCTAGTACGAAAAAAATTAACAAAAGTATACCAAAAACATATATTCATTACGATAACTAACAATTAATCAAAAGAATTACATAAAAAAAAAGAAACACTGAAGATCTTACGAACAAAATAAAAAAAAAAATTAAAATACTTGTTTTTAAATCCACAGTTGAGGGCGCGACGGCGCTGGAGGAGTCGTGGTATGTAACGCCACCCGCATGTTTCACACGGGCGGGCCCCGTGAACGTAGAAACATCACCGCTAGAGGACCTGCTGATCGAGCATCCTAGTATGTCCGTTTACCGAGCCACAGCGTCTCCGGTCGCCCCCGACACCCCACCACCCACGCCGGATACGCCGGAAACACGGGACGTCGAGGAGGACGTTCTGCCAGGCGTCGTTTCCGGCGCTCCGGCGGCGGAAGCTGCAGCCTCGCCGGAACGTAGCCCCAGAAGAAGCGAGGAAGAGCAACAAGCAACCCGTAGACCAGCCATCCACGACGGAAGACCCGCCGTCGATCGTGTCCGCGCCGAGAAGAGGATAGTTCAGCTTCGATCGGCGCAGAAGGTGATTAATTATTCCCCTGATCTTGGATTTAGAAGATTAATTCTCATATACAGGGTGGATCTATAAAAATATGCTGGTCTTGAATGTGTTCAGAGCTATGAAAATAAGAGAAAAATTTTTGAATAAAAATTACTTCGGGTGAAAGGAGTTGTATAATTTTTTAAAAAATTGTTTTCATAGGCGGAGATGCTTTGAATAATTTTTCTCTTATTTTCATAGTTTGATAGACGATGTGTGGACGTATGGATGATGGATAGATAATGTTTCACTTGTGTAGGTTATTTTAATTCCCAAATATGAGTCTGTGCCTGATAGTCACCTAACCTAACTACAGAAAATCATGGATAGCCAAATGATTTATTTATTTAGATCATTTTGAAGCCCAAATATGAGTTTATGCCTAATCTTGACCTAACTTAACTGTAGAAAATCATGGCTATTCAAATGATTTATTCATGTAGATCATTTTGAAGTCCAAATATGAGTTTATGCCTAACCTTCGCCTAACCTAATTTCAGAGAATCATGAATAGCTGAATGATTTATTTGTATGGACCGTTTTGAAGGCCAAACATGAGTCTGTGCCTAATCTTCCTAGCCTAAGTGTTCAGAGTCATGAATAATCAAACAATTCACTCATATAGATCACTTTGGAGATTAAACATGAGTCCAGACCCAAACCTAACCTGACCTAGTGAATGTCCAGGAAGTCTATGTTTTATATCCACCTATTGAATGTTAATTTTGATGAACAAAGCGGCGCAAAATAATTTTCACTGACCATGAATGAAATTATCCGCAGGTACTTGAGAAAAGGTCTACCCAAGCGCTGAAAAGAGGCCGTCTGGAGAGGAGTAACAAACTGAGGGAGGTGTTCAGTGTAAAAGGCAAGCGGCCACGCCGCCAGGACCGCTTGCGTGTCCAGAACAGTGGCGCAAACAACAACCGGAAATGCTAGTCATTCGATCTCAGGCCAAGGTGTACTCAAATACCTTCTTCCTAAAAAAAAAAAAAAAAAAAAA
>SMSQ01026165.1:1652-14701 GCA_019453375.1 Ctenoplectra terminalis | reverse complement strand
CCCCCCCATGATCCGAGCGGACGAGCCGCCATTTTGCTTGCGAACCGGTCCACGCTTAGTTTAGACGACAGTTAATTGACGCTAGCTGAATGAAAGGCCAGAAATTCACTTCGGGACCACGGCTTTTAAGTTCGAGTTACGATTAATTCGCGCTGGACTTTCGCGACGTAGAGAGACCATGATCGGCGACGACGAATTGCGAGAACCATAAGCGTGTATAGGTTATGCGTAACATGAACAGTCGTTCAGATTGGCTTGAAATGAAACCGATAGTCCCACGGAGCGTTCATCGATAGACGTTGCGAGGTCTCCGAGTGGCGTCTTCTTTTCTTAAACCGAAAAGTGTCACGGCGTACCCTGTGAGCAATAAAAAAGCTGTTAATCGGAGACCTTTACTCGCAACGGCTATCGATCGACGTTGCCAAATGTATTTATTTAGCGGCACACATGGTATGGTACTATCAAATGAATATCGATAAAACTATTAAACGTTTAGGTAGGATGAAGGCAGGTGTGTTGCGTGTGAGGTCGTGGCGGATTAACCAGCTAACGAAGCGAGAAGAAGCGAAAGCAGTGAAGAAAAGCCATGATTCCTCTCCCCGAAGCCATCTCGTGAACATGGATGGTCCATCGATTCATATAGGGGGGGGAGGAAACAGGGCTGTAACATGATTCCAGCGGGAGAATCGATTTCTATATAGCTGATGCGCGTTGTAGCGCGTCGAAGTTTCAAAGTATTCGCTTTTCGAGGATGAATGAAATAATTTGGAGGAAGATTACGTAGCGCAAGCTGCCTCTGCCAAGCCCGGGCAGTGGTATCGTTCACAAACTCGACTGGTCGACCACGACACAGTGCGATTTCGTTGCAAGATCGCGATTTGTGCGACACTCGAGCCTCAATTGATAAGAATACTTGTACCCGAGCCACTACAATAAGCTGGAAAAACATTGAGCTAAAAATTTTGGACGAGTTTCGCTAAGAACAATGAACCTAACCTCTGTTCTAATATTGAGGTCGGGCCACGGTCGACTCCGATTTCATAATTGTACAAAAATTTAACCAGAAGTTCAGGTACAAGTGTTCTTAAAGGCCAAACGGTGAAGGAGCTCGAGAAGGGACTGGTATCGCCCCAATTGGCCCCTTTTTATAAATTCAGACCCTCGCGTCCTGGTGAACGTTCAAGAAGCGTGTTAGTTAATTAGCCACGCGAAATTGTGCAATACCGATCCCCAAATCCAGACGAACAACTCCCCCATCAGATGATTTCTTCTATGAAGAAAAAGAAAAAGTGGCGAAGCCAGGTTCGAATCGATAACAATCTCTTTGGATGAAGAAGTAAATTCAGAAACCATAGATCAAGGACAGTCATTATCTGAAGTATTTCTTCAAGAGCTGCTTCACCAAGGCCAATGAAGTTGGATATCGTCCAAAAAAAAAAAAAAAAAAAAAAAAGTATTTAAAGTCTCGGAGGAACCTTGGTTATTCCGGATCCTAACCATGATTCTTCGTCCTGGGACGCCATAGGCGCCATCTAGCTAGCTCTGATAGTACTTAACCGATCCCACGTGACCCGGAGTGACCCGGGTTCCCCGAATTATTCTTCGTTGAACAAGAAATAGATGAATGGACCGCACAGGAAGCGACTCGTTAAATCAATCTGGTTTTAAATGACGCTCTGTAAATAGGAATGAAATGAGAACGAGTGTGGTAGAAAAAAAGCAACCCCAAAAAAAAAAATAAATAAATAAAAACAAATGACGAGAAGGGCTACGTTCCCATCAAACGGTGTTGCCGAGCTGCACAAACTATAAGTAAGAATGAGACGATGTGAGGGGGTGTTACTTGCTCTCGTAATGCGTGGTTAATTCATGTGTACACGTATCGTATAACGTCTACCTTTCTCTCGTAAGGAGCAGTGTTCGTCCTGAACTTATTATTGCTGTGTAATAATTATATTAGAGAAGAAAAAAAAATAATAATAATAACAAAAGGACAAAAAAAAAAGTATGAGAATAACGAAGAGGGTGATGTTGTGGCGTTTCTTGTGACGCGAATCGAGTCGACACATTGTGATCCGGACCTTTCGTTCGAATATTTCGTTGTAAAATGATCGACTTGTATTATTTGAATGTATGCTCGTACACCTTGACCCTATAACGATGATTAATAAAATATTTTATGTCACTAACTTACGCGATGCAGACATGACTATGATCTTTGGAAAGAAAAAGAGAAACAAATTGTTTTTTCAACCTTTAAAATTTTGAAGGTTAACGAGTTATGTAGAAATTCGGAATTTTTAGATAAATTAGTGATTTATTTATTTTTTTTTCTTTTTGGAGGGGTGATAGAATTTTTTATTTGGTAAAAGTCAGCTCGATATTTTTAAGGAAACTGTGACGCTTAATTTTTTATTTATCTTGACTCTAGTTTCTCAGATATTTTCAGAAACTCAATCGCAAGATTACTATGCCTCGGAAAATAATTCTACGTTACAAAGAAGCTTATTTTCCTCTCGGACTCTCAAAATCCAACGTTTCACTCATCTTCCCTCTCTCTGTCAAGAAACACGCCCAGAAGAACTGAACAAAGTCCCCAGAATTTTTCCAAAAAAATTCACCGTCAAGATCGGAATTAAAAAAAAAAAAAGAAAATATAAATTGGTAGAACCAATTATGATCAGTCATTAATTAGTCAAGTAGCCGCAGAGTTCCTCGTCGGATCGCTTGTAATCGGTAATGTAGCCGCAACTATGGACGGAATGAGGAGTTCTGTCTTTGGGACTTAAAACCGAGCGCAGATTGCTGTCGCAATTCAGGTTCAAGGACATCTCCTTCCTTAGCTCCGTGCAACGGCCAACTTCGTAGTCCACATCGATTTCCCTGCTCCTTCGATTTTTGGTCAACAGCAGCTCCAGACTGTAAATAACGCTGACCAGCTCCTCCTCCAATTGAGGATCGCAGGAAAACGAGACCATACCTGGCTCACAACCGGGGGCGCCTGTTGAATCCATGAATAATTATGTGTTAATGGATCGTGCTTCGAATGGATAATTTATCGAGCGTCGGAGGCGCTCGAGGAATATATATATATTTTTTAAATTGAGTCGGAGGAAAATTTTATTTGGGTTGCAAGATATATTATTTTTAAAAATTATTTGGGCAGAATAATTTTTAGGGGGCTTGGAGAATTTTTGGAGGGCTGTGGAATAATTTTTATTTTATTTTTAGTGAGTTTGGAGAATTTTTTAAGGGCTGTGGAATAATTTTTATTTTACTTCAAGTGGTTTGGGAGTGGAAGAATAATTTTTATTTAATTTTTAGTGGGTTTGGAGAATTCTTTAAGGGCTGTGGAATAATTTTTATTTTGCTTCAAGTGGTTTGGGAGTAGAAGAATAATTTTTATTTTATTTTTAGTGGGCTTGGAGTATTCTTTAAGGGCTGTGGAATAATTTTTATTTTGCTTCAAGTGGTTTGGGAGTAGAAGAATAATTTTTATTTAACTGATTTTTGAGCGAGCGTAGAGATTTTAAAATTTATTGCCTCGCTTTAAAACCTCCCAATAATAACATAAAATACTAAATTATACAGATAAATGAAGAAACAAAAAAATTCTGATCTCATAAAAAGCATGAGACTTTCTAGAAACAATGCTACTTTTCACTCTAAAATAATGGAACCGAAGAAATGACTAGAATTGAAGAAAAAAAATCATCTACGGATCTGTGGAAATGTTTTATCAACTATAAATGACCTTGAGTGTCCTGCACCGTCTCCCACCGAATCAGCGCCTCTTGCAGAGGTTTGTAAAGCTGTCGTCTGTTAGGACAACACCAATTGGCCACTTTGGCATCCAATAGTACTCTGTCTTCGCTGCCTACCTGGCTCCAGCTGAGGAACAGCTGCTTCAGTCGTGGCACTGTCATAGAACCTCATCGATGTAGAATCGAAGAAATTCGAAATCTGCCATGATAGATACGCTACTATCCTATAAAACTCCATCTTTTTCAAACAGTTATTCCCAACATATTCAATTTTAATTTTGTTATGGAATAAATCATAATTTTTTCAATAAAATGGAATAATTTATATTTAGAGAGTAATTAATTTGGGAAAATTACTAAACGTAGAAATATTTTAATACCACAATTATTTTGGCAAATTTTCGTAAATAAAAAGTTAGAATTGAAAGTATTTTAATAGAAAATTTTGAATTAAGGATATTTTAGTATAATAGTCGTTTAGAAAAATCTCCAAAAATAAGAATTCAGAACTGAGAATATTTTAATACAATTGTTTAGAAAAATTTGGAGTTAACGGTATTTTAATACGGTAATTATTTAAAAAATTTTGATGCTACAATAACTGGGTGATGCTTCTAAAAATTAACGGAAGCTTATTTTTTCCAATAAAATTTTTGTATTTCTAGAAAAAAAAAACGAGTCACTTCTCGAACTAAACAGACCTTGGGGTATCAAAACGAATATGGTGTCGCATATTTGCTCGAAGACAGACTCTTCCATCGATTCATCGGTGTCTGTCTCGTGGCTGACGGTGATCGTGGATTTGGTTTGCATTTCGTATTTTCAGCACCGAGAGAATTTCGTGAATAGAGCGATTAAAAACAAAACGCTGCCACGTTCGGGACCAACTTCTCGTACGAGCCACGATCCTTATCTTCGAGGCTTCAAAATTTATTTATCGCTCCATTTCAACTATCGATGATTGAATCGATTAATCAGTTTATTTTTCTTACAACTTCTCGAGATTAACATTTTATTTTTTACTTTTATTAGTCTTTTATAAAATACACTTTTTAGGTTAGAAAACGATAATTATTTTTAAAAATTGAAGCTGCGATTGCAATGAAAATATTCGATGTTAAAAAACTGCAACGAATTAGGTACGAGATTGTATTTAAATAATTTTTAGCGGCCAGGTAAAAGTTTTACATAAATAAATCTTTAAATCTCAGACTCGAACCATCTGTGGTTCTTGTCCACTCTAAGTTCAAATTTCTTTAATTTATTTTTAAGGATAATATTTAGCTCCAAATGATAAAAAATTGTTCCAAGTGAAGCAAAGATGTACAAAAAATATAAGCTCTGAAAAAAATAATTTTCTGTTCAGTATTTAATTGAAAAAATAAAAAATTGTTTAACGAAGAAGAAACATTGATTTGGTTCGAGTCTGAGCGAGCTTCTGAAGCTCAAATAAGTTCCAAAATGGAGGAGGAAGAGCACATAAACAGTGATCTGCGAGGAATTCTCGAGGAATTTACCAAAATCAAAGACGTGCGAGAAAATAATTAATTTTTTTCATTCCAATTTCAAATAACAGCGAAAAAATCACATTTCTTAAATTTCGTGAAAATTGACAGACGTATCTGGCGTTCGAAGCTTACCACGAATTGCAAGAAGAAGCATTGACGATAGAAAAAGCAAGTTCTTTGAAAATGAAAGAAAACTTGGAGAAGCTTACGAAAACTTATTTGCTCCTCGAGAAAAGATACAAATCGACTGTTGAAAAATTCCAAACGGAAAACAAGGATCTTCGTAAATCGCTGGAAGAATTAAAAGAGCAGTGTGATCATCTACGTCTAATTAACATTGATCGCAATGGAAATGACGAAGAGAGTAAATGATAATTAAACAATTAATTTTAATATGTTTCTAATATTTTTTTTTCCAAAATATCTTCTAGCGTTAATTTTATAATTAATTATTATGAGACGTTAAATATAACACTGGTCGTAATAGAATTGAAGAAGAAAGCAAATAACAATTAATTATTTATTCCTGTAATATTTTTAATTTATTGAAATTCTTATATTCTTTTCAAAATATTTGTTTTTGTTGTTTGATTATTATTAGAATAAATTATCAGACGATCATTGGCTTATAATTTATTGTTACGAGATATTATCTCAGTGTTATCTTTTGTCTGTTACATATATTTATATTTTGACAAAATTCTTATCGATTAATAAGATCTCACGATTCACAGTTTAAAGTTCGGAATCTATAATTAACGATTCATGGTTTCCAGTTATCTGTGAAAATTTTCTCGATATCATAACCTTATCATTCATCAATAATTACTTATAGGTTATCAATCATCCAATAATTCAAAAAAATTTTTGTTGTTTATTTTACATCGAATAGCTATTGTTATACTGTTTCTTTTTTTTTTTGTTTTTAATAAAGTCTGCAGACTGCAAGATGAAACAGAAGTTTTGAAAGCACAATTAGCGATGCAGGAAGAGAAACATAATGAAAATATGGCTGTACTTAAACAGCAACATTTAGATGAAATACAGAGATACAAAGTCTTGTTGCAGAACTCGAAACAGAGCTCTACTTCGGTAATTAAATAATAATAAGCTTGCAACAAATTCACAAAATTATAAAATTTATTATTTTTAAAGTTTATTATTTTTAAAATTTATTATTTTTAAAGTTTATTATTTTTAAAATTTATTATTTTTAACGTTTATTATGTTTTAAATTTATTATTTTATCTGTTTAATCAGAGTGAACCTAAAAAAAGGGGACGTTCGAAAAATCCTGGAAAAAATAAAAAGAACAATTCGTGCTTTAGGTACACATTTTTTATTAAATTTTTAATTTATATATAATTAAACTTAATTTAAAAAAAATATTTTTAGCCTACATTTGAATGATAATTAAATTAATCTAGCAGTATAATATAAATTATAGATGGCCAGAATTGAGTGTGGAAAAAATTAATGACACTCCTATGGAAAACGAGGAAACAAGAAACGGGAACAGTGGAATAAAGAGGAGGAAATTATTTTACGAAGACAGAGAAACTGCAGTCGATATTGTTTAAAATATACACGATTTATCAAGTCAACGTACATGATCGAATTAATACAATATTATTAAACACACGTAGGATACATAAAATATATTAATTCACACTTTCTAATTTTTCGTATACTTGTTTAAATTAAACTAAGAATAATTTTTGGTTCGATTCTAAGCTATATATACAGTCGGTCACAGAAGTATCCACCTTAAGTATTAATCGAATTTAGGTTTGCACAAATATATTTTTTTTTATTCTGACAAAATACAAGAATTTATTTCACAATAATTTAAAACACTTATTAAATTAAATTAAATATATAGAGAAAAATAATTATATCTTAAGCAGTTGTAGTCCAGGAAACTTCTATATTTTTAGGTTACTTATGCACAAACTTGCAAGACTAAACAATTTTATTTAATGGCTTATGTTACTTACACATTTCTTTTTTTTTTTTGTTATTAAAGGTGACAATGATTTTATGTTTAATTTAAACTGACGAATCTTGAGACGTTATAGTTAAAAGAAATGAATTTTGTTGAGTAGATGGCGCTACCAGACTATTAACGCTAGATTTACGGAACCAATCAATTTATCGGATTTCAAATTTCATATTTAAAATTAACAAGCAAAGTGGAAAACGTATACTCGAAATTAAATTTGTACACAAAAAATGTGCTAAATAAACCTATAACTAATATTACTATGACTAATATTATTAAAAAATAGAAAACTGTAAATCTAGCGTTAAAAAAACAATAACTAAAATGGCTGAATATTTTTGTGACCAACAATATATTACATAAATAATTGCCGATATTTCCAAGTGTCAGAATATATCAGAGAAAAAAAAAATAGGTTGGCGTTTATTTGCTTATTTTTCGATTCAGGGAATTCCAGCTGTTAGTGTAATCGATTTTTAGGTGACCGTATGTGTTTAAATCGAGATGAGGGGGCGGAATAATTTGTACCATGTATTTGTCTTCTTCCATCGATCGATAGTCCTGTCGCGAACGATAATCAGGAATATCTGCAGCGTCGAAAATAATAATCGTAAAAATCTAAGAGAGAGTTTTTTAAAAATTATTTCCGGTTACGGAAAATTGTAAATCAAATCAACCCTTTGCGAATCGTTAAACGCGAAACGTGGAATATAAAATTTGTTACGCGAATAGCAACAATTTTTATTGTTACTAATTTATTTATTTTAATACAAATCGTGTTTAGTTTTAAATATTGATACAAAATCGATTGATGTTAAGGAAAGCAGAAAATAATATAAAATTAAATATCAAGAGTCTTATTCAAAGTGGAAAGGGTTAATATGTTTACAAGGTGTTTCAAAAAATGTGGTCCTAAATTTATGAGTGAACTGAGGACACAAAATAATGAAAATTAATATTTTGGAACACTCTGTTGCATCTGTGTCAAATTTTTAAATTACAAAAAATTATTTAGAACAGAAAGTAATGAAGATGAATATTTTGAAACACTCTGTATATTTGTATTAAATTCTCGAATTGGCAAGAATTATAGTATCTTCAATTTCATACCTAGTTCTATGGAATCCATCTGCGGGACCGCCGCATCGACGCCGATGGACCTTAAAAAAAATTAATTGGAATTGAATTGAAAAAAAAAGGCAAGAAAAAAGAATTATTTAAAACAATACCTATGCAGATCTCTCACATAGGTCGATTTGCACCTGTGCCTGAGTCGCCTATTGTCTTCCATGAATTCGCCGTGTCTCACATCTGAAACAGCACCGAAAATTAATTTATAAAAAATAAAAAGGAGAAAAATTATATAAAGGCAATTACGTTGTTTATTGATTATAAAAAATAAGGATCGATGCTTGCTTCTTTATTCTAATTAGAGAAAAAAATATCTGCGTTGCTAATACACTGATTTCATGTTGAAAATAATATGAAATTAATGCTCATTATTATAATAATAATATATATTAATTAATACAGTATTATTTGGAATAATAGTATAATATTATTAGAATTATAAAAATTAATAGATAGTATTTTTTTTAGGTAGGAATAATGCAATTTTAAATTCCCCCTAAAAAATGGTAAATTAAAAAAAAAAAATACTTTGACATTACTTATGGACAATATCCATATTGCAGCATAATTTTATTAAATCGTTCGTTGACGACACCTATAGTTAACGCATTAAGGACGGGTGATTAAATTTCTTGTATTTTATATTTTATATTTTGAAAAGGTAAAAACAGTGAACGATGACGTATAAAAGATTATTTTTGAAAATCATTTTACTAACTCAAACTTTAAATTATGATCTATTTTTAGAATGCTTCTTAAAAGTATTTAATATTATATAATTTAATATCATTTAATGCTATTATAATTTAATATAAAATTTAATATTATTTAATACTATTATAATTTAATATAAAATTTAATATTATTTAATGCTATTATAATTTAATATAAAATTTAATTTTATTTAATACTATTATAATTTAATATTATTCAATATTATTATAATTTGATATTCAATTCTTAAAAGCACTCATTTAAGCAAGAATTTATTCTAATTATTATTCCGTAGCAAGGTTTACAAAAATCAGGTTCGGTCGTCAATTCGTGTTAAAAAGTAAAAATATTTTTTTTACCCAACTCTAGTCCCGTTCCTTCAATTTGCTAAGTTCGATAGAGTAATCCGAGTGATTAACGACCGGTTACGTGGAGGTCTTCGAGTTTAATAGGCTTGGCTTTAATCTGTTGCGAGTTAAACGGGCGGATCGACGCCCACCGACGCCTTCGCCTGCTTTTTTTCGCATCGACAGGCTCGCAGGGTCGCGGAATTCGGAACGAGGACGTTGAAATCGTTGCGATGACACGTGGAATTTCGTTTGGTCGCTTTCTGATGCAGCTTAGAAAGCTGGTAATTTTTTTTCTGAAATTTTTTAAGTCCATAAATCAGATTCGTGAAAGAAGACTTTTTTCTGATTTTTTTTTTCAGTGGTATATGACTGTTAATATTAATTTGCGTGTTTTAGAATCATTCAGAAAGTGCAAGAATATTAAAAATATTAAAATATGATTGAGATTCTGCAAAATTATATTTTTTATTAACTAAGATCCTTGGGAATTTTTTTTTTATCGTGCTTTACTTTCTTTAAAAAGTTTTCTAACATTGAAATAAATAATGGATAAATTATTATTTAACGGGCATAATTTTTCCGTTTTAATTTTAACAAAATTAGGAAACGTTAAAAAAAAATGATAACACGGTTAGGACAAATAAACCTTGAAGACAGAAGCTGGGTTAAAAATCTATGAGTACTTTATTTACAAAAAATATTTTTCTGGAATATAATACAAAAAAAAAAAATATATAAATATACCTGACTTCTTCAGAAATTAATTTTTCGAGGTTAGAAGAAACAAAGTGACTTACTTTTCTTCTTCAATAAAAATTCATAACACTCAAACAAAGAAAAAAAGAAGAAAAAAGATCAGGATAACGCATACAAGCAGCACGAAGAATAAAACATAATACATTTTTCGATCATTTTCACTCTATTCCCATCGCGAACATTTTTAACCAATTTTCTTTTCATGCGCGACAGTCGTATTCAAAGGTCTCCATCTTGTAATTGAAATAGTGTTGAATGAACCTGTCGCAGTGTCATTAAATCTAGAATCTATTCACTCGCAGGTGAAAGCAGAGGCGTTCGAAAGCAGCTGAAAATAATAATAATTGCGTGTCGAAGTCGCGCGAGGACGCGCTCGCGACACTAGCGCCGCGTGTGACGATTAGTCGTGGAGATGGGGACTTTCTAGGACGCGATAGAAATCGTGGTCGAGTTATTGTGACACGTGACGAGCCGCGATAAACTTTCGATAAATCGATTCAATCATTCTAGTTATCTCTATCGTTCTCGTGACCTCGGGAAAATAAAAAATAATTGCTGTGTCGAATTTCCTGCGCTACTCCAGGCGAATTATTAACAATCGATTACCATACGAGTCTTTGCACTTTTAATTTTTTTTAAGTTTGACAGGACTAATGCGAAATTCTAATTTAATTAATTAAATTTCGAATTTAATTAGAAAATGCTGTTTTGGCAATTGAAGATTTTTAATATTAAAGAATTACTAAAAATGATTAATTATACTATTAATTAACTATTAGTTTTGGTAAATGAAAGGTTTTTAATATTAAAGAATTACTAAAAATAATTAACTATACTATTAATTAATTATTTGTTTTGGTAAATGAAAGATTTTTAATATTAAAGAATTGCTAAAAAAAATTAATTATACTATTAATTATCTATTACTAATAAAGCTATACTAATAATTAACTATACTAAAAAAAATTAAAGAATTTTAATTTTAGAAAATTAAAAAGTGTTGTTATAGCAAGGGAGAAGCAAAAATAAATTTTATACGATATTTTATTAACTCGATGAATTTTCTTTGTTTTAAAATAAAAAGGAAGATTTTAAGATTTAACTTAAAACTTTTAACCTCTGAAAAAAATTACACGTGTCGTCGTAACGACCCCTATTAATTAACTTTGGCATTTGTCGATGCAGTTATCCAATGTTTTTTTAATCCGAAACTCTTGCTAGGGACATGAGAAAGTGTAGAATTCTCGTTTCTTCTTTCTTTGAGTTCTATTATGGAACTCGAGAGAACAGCATATTTCATGCTTCGGCAAGTTCCAGTCGCCTATAACCCGACCATTAAGGGAATCCCTGAACCGGGCCCAAAACGGAAGCGTGGCCATTGGCCAAACGCATCGGCACGTGCAGCGCCGATGCAACGCACCAATTGCATAACCTCTTGGAATCGCGACGCGTAATCAAGTTGCTGCGTGCATGAATATCAATTAACAGGTTGAAATCGACGTGGAGAAAACTCGCCCAACCGCGACTTGCGGTTTTCAATCACGCCATCCTTAGGTTCATTTATAGTCATGTGTACGCTGAGTTGCGTGTGTTCCTTGTTTTTTAACAGCTTCAAGGAAGAGATTCGGTGTATCGTGTTCGGGTTACGCAGAATAATTAATTTCATACATGAGTGTTTATGGTTACTTGGAGGAAAATTGCAAATTTTATGATTTAATGGAGAATACGAGTTTTTAAGTATAAATACTAATTGAGTTGTAATTTTTAATCAAAGTTAAATCGACCGAATTTGTAGAACTTATAGCGTTAATCTACCATAAAGTGTGGTTATGTTGGAGGTTAATTTAAGTTTGATGGGAATTCTGGTTGCAGGCACTAAAAAGAGGGATTTATGGTAGTATATTTGGATTAAGTGGAATATTATATTTTACTTAATTAAAAATATTTTTATTTATATTTTATTTAATTAAAAATATTTTTATTTGTATTTTATTTAATTAAAAATATTTTTATTCCTATTTTATTTCATTNTCAAATCAACCCTTTGCGAATCGTTAAACGCGAAACGTGGAATATAAAATTTGTTACGCGAATAGCAACAATTTTTATTGTTACTAATTTATTTATTTTAATACAAATCGTGTTTAGTTTTAAATATTGATACAAAATCGATTGATGTTAAGGAAAGCAGAAAATAATATAAAATTAAATATCAAGAGTCTTATTCAAAGTGGAAAGGGTTAATATGTTTACAAGGTGTTTCAAAAAATGTGGTCCTAAATTTATGAGTGAACTGAGGACACAAAATAATGAAAATTAATATTTTGGAACACTCTGTTGCATCTGTGTCAAATTTTTAAATTACAAAAAATTATTTAGAACAGAAAGTAATGAAGATGAATATTTTGAAACACTCTGTATATTTGTATTAAATTCTCGAATTGGCAAGAATTATAGTATCTTCAATTTCATACCTAGTTCTATGGAATCCATCTGCGGGACCGCCGCATCGACGCCGATGGACCTTAAAAAAAATTAATTGGAATTGAATTGAAAAAAAAAGGCAAGAAAAAAGAATTATTTAAAACAATACCTATGCAGATCTCTCACATAGGTCGATTTGCACCTGTGCCTGAGTCGCCTATTGTCTTCCATGAATTCGCCGTGTCTCACATCTGAAACAGCACCGAAAATTAATTTATAAAAAATAAACAGGAGAAAAATTATATAAAGGCAATTACGTTGTTTATTGATTATAAAAAATAAGGATCGATGCTTGCTTCTTTATTCTAATTAGAGAAAAAAATATCTGCGTTGCTAATAC
>SMSQ01026164.1:389300-424432 GCA_019453375.1 Ctenoplectra terminalis | reverse complement strand
AAAAAAAAAAAAAAAGATACACAAATTTATAATCATGCCTTAACGTTTTTCGCGTACCACAGAGTTTAAGCTACTTTCACCTACAGTTTTGAATTCTCTTAATACCAGAATAATGTCAGACACGAGTAACGTAGTCTAGAATCTACAGTACTTACAAGTGTCATTCACACACGCAAGGTACGATATTGAATCATTTTATAATAGCATTCGCCGCATTCTTACATCGCGCACAACTTAGGACTTAAATGGCTATCATTGCATCAATGCAATGTTGTTCGACTATAGCTAAACAGCCAGCGTTGTATCGATGCAATCTGTATCACGATATGCTTACGATTTTTCTAAACGCCGACTTTTTTATAAATTAATAAATTTCATACCTCGAATATTCGAGATGTACGAAATATTTGGCGCTAATTTGAAATTATCCGAATTATTCTAATAGTTCGATTATTCCACGTTCCACGGATCTTGTAAAGTCATTCGAAGCTTATATGATAAATCCAGGATAGTTCGGTCAGTATTAACATTTCAAAATAAAACAAATAAATCGGCTTATTATTATTCTTTTTCTTATTATTTTTATATACACTTAAAGTTTTGTACATGCTAGAAAGTAAAACTAAAAAAAATAATTATGAAACCTTCACAAGAATTGGGTTAAATGTACAAGGTGTGAATGTTGTTTCGCGATGAATATTCTAAGCATTGGAACATTTGTGATTTGTGTGGAAAATTTGAGAAAATGCAACGAATCGACTAATTTTCTTTTCTATTATATTTTGTATAAGCTACATTTTTTGGTATTTTTCAAAGTCGGTCTTGAAACACGCGGATCAGACCGTCCATTTGGAATGTTGGTATTTCTTGATTAAAAAAAGAAACATTTTAACATGCCGCGAAGTATGATTTATATATTTTAAAAAATCAACCATGGCTTCTTTCAAAAAAGTGGTCGTCGAATTATCCCGGTCTTACTTCTACCGATACAATCGAACCGTCAATTAATACACGTATTACCAAAGTAAATACTCCTAGCGCCAAAGTCCAAAGAATCATTAAAGCGAATCGTTATTCCCTAACACCAGCAACTGGTCGTTAGAGAGTGTATAACCGTCTATTGCGTCAACGTTTCATCCTTGACAGTGACACGTTACATCGTCGATCCCCACTCAGGGGAATCGTGCACTAAATTGCAATCGCAGGGTGCGGAAAAGGTGAGGAGCTTACGGTGATTCTGCAACGTTTTGCGCAGTAATTTCCTCGTCTCTTTGCAAGCGACACACGGGAACGTTCCTCTCTATCTTCTCTATCCTATCTATCGGACTACCATTGGTGATTCACGCGATCAGAGTCGGATGAGCATGATCGTCGACCGGGATCTATATCCGCCGGATCACAAAACGGTGATCAAGTTTCGGTAGGTGACCACGCATAAATGCAGTTTCGAATGTTCACGCGAATCGTTTGGCTTCTCTCCAGGCCTCGTGTAAACGTTCGGTCGTACGGTTTCTGGAATCGATCGAATGTGAATGGAGCATGCATGAATTGGCCCTTCAGGCTTTAAGGTTTTCGGGCTTATCTTCGGGTAGCATGTTTGCATTCGTTAAATTTCTCATTCATAGGTTCTCATTTATCGGGTTATGGAGAGGTTCGGGTTGTGCTTTCGAGGCATCGTGCCTGAATTTGTAATCGGTCTCTGCTGACTTTCGCCATCTGTTTCTAACGTGTGTTATATTTTAGAACTTGGTTAGGTTTTCGTTTTGTCGATGCTGTCAAACTTTCGGTATTCTGTAACTTTTATTTTCTAGAGAAGATTTTTATTGCGCTGTTACGTCAGTTTTTCTATATCGAAAATTTAACGGTTGAGGTGTTAATCGTTGGTAGTTCGCTGGTGCCAGGAAAGAAATCTTTATCAGTTTTAGTTGTTGTTGTTTTTTTTTTTCTTAATTTATCAGTTTACAAAACCATTTCCACATAATTTATGAAATCATAGCTTTCGTGCAGTTTTCTTAAGTTTCTTCAAATATTGTGCTGCTACTAATATTTTGTCAACATTACCTTATCGAGATAACGTGAAAGCATCAGAAATCCATCAAGAGCTTCTAAAATAATGCAGAGAAGGTCGTTCGTCAAGGTCGTCGTTGCTCGAATGTTATAAATCATTCAAGCAATGTCGAGAGCACGTGGAAAGCGAGTCTTACAAGACACGCGCTCCTAAAATAGTGTCGACAGCAGGTCGAATGATCTTTTGCTAAAAAAAAATACCAAGCTTCCAGAACGTCAGAACCAAATTTAATTTATAGCATCAAAAAAGAAAAATAAATGCACCGTACGGAATATTATGATTAAACTCTATGTATAAAATACATAAAATTACATCATGATACCTTTGGTACTGGGAATGAAAATAATGTAGTCATTTCTTTGGTATTTTTTTTTACCTTATTATACTGCGAGAGAGTCAGATATAATAATACATATATTACTGTCACTGTTTATTTTTATTACTGGATTATTTGCTATTATATTACTATTGTTTTGTAATCATACAGGGAATCAACAAAAAGCATGAAATATACATAAGATTCGATCGATTCTAATATTATATTCGCTTGGCCAATAAGTTCGTCCGGTTTTTAGCGATAATTGTCTTCCAGTGCTTCGAAACGCAACTAAATTCAGTTCAAATCATAAAAATGGTGACTTAGCGGTTCAAATGGACCATACATTACCGAATAAAAATATTTCTTTTTACAATAAAGAAAATCGCTTTTTATTCACGTGTTAAAACTCGCACGAACTTTTTGGCCAACCTAATACGAGTACAATACTCGTCGCAGCTCTTTAAATATTTATACACGCACGGGATAAAATAAAATTTAATAAAATTAAAAAAACTTAAAATTGATCGAGACGTAAGTAAGAATAAAGAAAAAATTTAATTTTTTTTTCCGACATTGAAAGAATTCAGCCCTGAAGAGGTTAAGCTCGTTTTTCTCGGCGTAAACACGGTTGGAGGGCGGACAGGTGCTCGGAATCGATGACGGATCGTTGGTCGATCCGTAGGAGGCGAATATGGACCATTACGAAGTCCGTGGAGTCACGTGACACGGTGACGTAATCGGCGTTCAGGGACAGTCTAGCCACAAATAGACAAGTACCGTTCGAAATAAATGCTCCTGCGAGCTTCTTTCGAAAATGTTTTCTAGTGCGCGAGAGGGATGACTCAGTGAAAAGTACCGCGAGTCGTTCAAGACATTTTTTTTCCACTCTATTTTTTTCTTTTAGAGGTTACTTCTGTTTGTGACTCGATTTATTGGATCGCGCCAACGATTCGGTTGCTACAGAGAGGGTTGGAACGATGAATTTATAAGGAAAACTTTGTTATTTAAAAAACAATAAGAATAATTAAGATAAAATAGGATTGTTGCTTTCTTTTCTAATAGTTGGTATCGAAAATAATGGCGAAAAGAAAAAAAAAATAGAAAAAGTACAGTCGGTCGAAGAGAATTGTCTTTATTTTGTTGCAAAAATATCTATAATAACAAAGATGTTGAGAAAAAAGTGGAACAAAGAGCAACAAAACGTGGAAAAGATACAAGACTGATTCGCTTAAAATATCGAAGTTTCAAATATAGAAAAGTAGTTAAGTAGTAAGTAGAACATCGTGAAGTAGTATACTATTGATCGAGAAGAGAAACTTATTCAGTCACGTAATACAGAACTTGCAAACAAGAAGCAGAAGCATGCACCGGGTAATTAAAATTTATTGCGTTGCTCCAAAGCTGCAGGGTTATCAGTTTGATTACTAATCGGTTTACAGAAGAAAGCAGAGCGGGCAATTTAATCCACGGTATTACCAAGGTTTTTCTATGGCGGTAGTTCGAACAATCCGGGCTTAATTCCGTCGATTCGGCAATGCTGTTACACGTTACACCGAATTAAACGAATGTATCAGATAATTAGTTCAGCGAGAAGATTAATTAATTCGTAATATGTGGTTGCAAATGTTTATCGAGTGCGCTAAACCTAAAAATTACAAAATGATTATAAAATATTACCTTCAGCGTTAAAATTTGTTGGATTAAAATTTCATTGATATACCCGGCTTAAAATACCACTAATTGTAAGTTTAACGCTGGAATTATCGACGATCGAGGTATGCTTATTTCTACCGAAGAAATCCAAATAAAAGATATATGAAAGAGTACCTAACGCAAGAGAGATAAACCTTTATCTGTAACAATTCTTTGTGCATATTTTACACAAAAAATCACGGAAAATCCTCAAAAATGCACCACTGTGAATTTATAAAATTTCGACTTCTTCGATAGTTCTAGCGTTAATCCAAGCGGCGAATGAGAGTCGCCTCTCGAGTGCAAAGGGTTAATATTCTTACGCGAAACGCAACTGGGTAACCCCGAGACTTTCCAAAAAATTTTAATTTCGCTTTACCGCATTCGGTGAACTTCGATACCCTTTCTGAAATAATTACTCCTAGCTCTCGGAAGTTCGAGCAACGGGTATTTATAGCGGTGACCCGTGCATTAAATTAATCGAACGTAACGTTTCATGGAAACCTGGAGCGTTCGATCGCGATCCACCGAACAGATAGCAAGACGTCCGACGCGTGTAAGCACCGGCAGCGAATTAATCTTGCGCGTAGCCGCGTGTAACACTCTACTCTCTGTTGGAGCAAGCCGGATCGATGCACCCAAGTTTTCAGACGAGCTTTAACCGGCGAGATTTATGTTCGCTGGTGGTTAAGATCGTGAGTTGCGAGCTCGCGAGCGATTAGTGTGGCGTTTCACAGCCCATATGCGAGAAGGCACGCGTACATGTATGAGCTCCCTTTGAGATACTGCCGCGATGCTTGGCTATTTTTTCTCTCGCGACACGCAAGCTCGTTACGAAGACAATGAGGAGGTTGTTTCGCGACGTTGCAGAGGCACGAAGTGATATTCTGCTTGTGTAACTTCTTGTCGAATCTTTTTGTCGCGATCGAGCGTTTATTTTCGAATTCATTACTGCGCAATATTGAGACTCTCTTATTCAGAGTAATCTTGTTTAGACAAGTTAACGCTGAAACTACCAAAGCGGTCAAATGACCGGTTCGTAATTTCATAAAAATTCTATTAATTTCTAATGACGCATTTTTGAATATTTTCTGTGATTTTTTGTAAAATATATGATTAAGGATTTGTTTCTATTGCATTATGTATTTTTTTTTTTTTTTAATATTTTTTTATTTTGGTTTTTTTTAAATAAATTATTTTTATTTTATTTTTTTTTTTTTTTAATATTTTTTTATTTTGGTTTTTTTTAAATAAATTATTTTTATTTTATTTTTTTTTTTTTTTAATATTTTTTTATTTTGGTTTTTTTTAAATAAATTATTTTTATTTTATTTTTTTTTTTTTTTAATATTTTTTTATTTTGGTTTTTTTTAAATAAATTATTTTTATTTTATTTTTTTTTTTTTTTAATATTTTTTTATTTTGGTTTTTTTTAAATAAATTATTTTTATTTTATTTTTTTTTTTTTTTAATATTTTTTTATTTTGGTTTTTTTTAAATAAATTATTTTTATTTTATTTTTTTTTTTTTTTAATATTTTTTTATTTTGGTTTTTTTTAAATAAATTATTTTTATTTTATTTTTTTTTTTTTTTAATATTTTTTTATTTTGGTTTTTTTTAAATAAATTATTTTTATTTTATTTTTTTATTATAACTAATGTACAATCCTTATAATTTTTTTTTTATTAAGTATATTTTTTTTAGTTATTTAAGGTTACTCAGTTGCATACAATTCTTTCCTAAATTCAAAGCATTTATTTTATTCGATCTAACAACGTATAGGCTTAGGATAATCTATTGGTTCTCCGTTTGACCTATTCCTTGTGATTGAATTAAGCGAATGACTTGCCGTTAACTGCACACAATGCCTAACGAGAAAATATAATCAGCAGCAATTGTCCCATCGGTTAGATCGCATCTTCGCTAATAGTTACACGATCAATAATAAACTTCTCGTTACTGTTGCATATCTTGCAGTATTTTCCTAATGCTCAAAAATGTTACAAAGCTTTTCAATTGTAATTAAAATGAAATAAATCATATAACTTTGATTAGAAACGACTGGTTAATATTTTCCTCTTATTTTTTAGTCACGTTGCCGATCAAATTTTTTTCACAATAATGTAAAAGGAAGTTTCTTAGAACAAATCGATAATCTGCGTTTAATGGAAAAAAAATTCTTACGCACAGCTCTGCTGAGGTATCAATTTTCTAAGGGTTAATTGCACGCTTGCCGATAAATTTGCATACTACTCACGGCTCGACCAATTAAAGGGAGGGCAATCGATTAATTTATTGGCAGCGTCGAGGATTAGTCATCGATTTTTTATCTCAAGCGGCCTTTCTAGGCCAAGAACAAGTCGATTTACATTCCATACCGCGAAATTTATAAGCTATTTATTGAAACCATGCCAAGAATAAATTGGATGTCCTCCGTCCTATCTTTGTTCTTTGAGCGGTGAAATTATCGCTGATATGCCCGATGAACATGGTTTAGGGTAGCGAATAAGAATCTGATAGTTAGACCGAAACAAATTTATATTTGTCTCAGAGTAACTTGGAAGAATTTGCAACGATATTACTGTCGCCAGAGATGTCCGTTTCAAAGTTTCTCGTTTCAAATTGTGTATCCATTTAGGAGCAGCTTTGAGATTTTTACTTCTAGAAAATCTTTGCTTCTACAAATACAAAAGTTTTTCTCGTATAATTCAGATTCATTAAAATACAGTCATGTTTGGTATCATTTTAATCGGAAAAACCTCAACAATTAATTGCAAAACAAAAAAATATAAAAATTGTATTTTTCTTACTCGGATGATTCATCGGCAGATAAAACTGCCCTTTGAGAGTCAAAGATAATTCGCGAGTGCTTCGTCGGCCGAAGCTGTTTTAGGAGTTAGCGGGGATAACTTCGCGACACTTGTTCGGGCCAAAAATGCGACGCTCAAGCGACGTAGCGTCCATTCGTGAGAAATATTTTTACTCTCAAATAGACGGCACCCTGAAAACCAAGTTCGTGCCTCGCTCCTATATTCTTATGTCTATAGTCTATAGGAAGAACAAGCAACCCTATTGAAAGACGCGATTGTCGGTGACGTATCGCGTGGCCTTTCCAGCTCGACAATTCCGTGTTCGAGAGATCCTGCTCGGCACGGTTGACCTCTCGTGACTCGCCACGACCAGATAGAACCTTTCTCCTGCCGAAGATAATTGTTGTCTACAACGTTCCCTATGCCTTTCTCCCAGAACGCTTCCTGCACGTTTTATACGTTTGAAAGACATTTTGACAGACATCGCGATCTCGATATGGGCCCGCTTTTGTTCCGTGTGAAAGAGGCCTACCAAAGAGAAAGAGCTCTTTTAATTCCTTCGCGGTTCTATGCCTCTTCCCTTGCTGACCGACCGCCAGCCATTACCGTCTACTCTTCCGTGCCTTTTGTGTTACTTTAAACGGATGTTTGCGAAAACACGCCCCCTCGTTTTGTACCCTTTACCGTGGCTGACGAATGGGGGGTTTTTTTGTTTTCATGGTTAAGTTCAAGATTCAAAAGTTTAGTAATGTGAATTTTTTTAACAGCGGGATGAGTCGGGGTTTGGTTTTGAAACGTATGAATCAATGAAAGTTGATTGAGTTAGGATTCGTATTACGTATTTATTTTTACGTACTCTTAGGTTTTTATTGAAAGATGAAAAAATTGGAATTGCAAATTGGAGAAGTTTATAAATGCGTGAAAATTGGATTCTAGACGAAAGATATGAAATTTTGTGAAAATTTACGACATAGTTTTGGAAGTAAAAGACTCGTAAACGTTTACGATTTTTTTATTCATTTTGCTTGCATCGTTTTAAAATAAATAAAACTCGAATTGACGAAAATATAAAATTTAACTTAAAGCTTAATCTCTGAGAGCAAAGGGTTAAAACTTCTTTGATCCCGATACATATTTTAAACCAACGCGAGGAATCTCCCAAAAGATCTCGATTCAGTTTTCCATAACATATTTCTTCGAAGCCAACGAACATAAATTTTCAAGAAAGCAATCATAGATCGTATCGTTACAAAGTACAGAACGATGCAGTTCGGAGAATGGACTGGATGATTGATCGTTCCATTTCCTTGTGATGAAAGAATGCGGTAGCGGATAGACATCCTGTCTGGCCTGAATATATCAATCTTATTTCTTTTCTTTCTTATTGAAAATTAATTTTTGCACGATACCGGCCAGTATACGATTTATCGAATAGGTAAAATATGTTAAAAAGAGGAATTATTTTTTGCCGTTTTATCCGTTCCCACCGTGTACCGACTTGCAAGCTATTTATTTCTCGTTCTACTACTATGATAAAGGGTAAAATACTGTGCACGAGCACGTTATGTCGCGTGACGGGATGCAACGACATTTTCTTCTCGAAATTGTTATCTTATTACGAGCAATTCTTTTTTTATCATCCATTGAATGCTCTGTGTACTTTGTTTCATTGGTGCAACCGAAGCGTTGGAAGCGTTTATCGTAGTTCTGTGCAATTTGTGATAAAAATACCAGAGAATACGATTTTGCAACATAGTTATCTGTATTCCGTTCAGAACATTTTTATAAAATGTTTTATAAATTTATTTTATTTTCGTTGATCAAGGATTGAGATTGTTGATAAGCAGAATGTGTAGAATTTATCGTTGGATGCTTCGAAGACAAAATATTTATGATAGATAGTGAAAAAGCTACAATTATCCCTTAGCGCTCCGTTGGCTCCGTTACGGAGACATTCTGTATTTAACGTGATTACGCTCAGTTTCCAAAGATATCATACCACGTTGAATTAAAGAATTTAAAATTTATGTTTTGTTTTCAAGAGGAAAAAAAATATTTATGAAATGGATAAAAACAAGTACTTTCGCAAGCAATGGTAATTTTTTCCGTTCGAAATAAAACTTCCTTTGTTCAGTGATAAAGAAATGCACTGAGTAAAACAGGTTATATTAAAAAAGAAAAAAAATTATGTTTATTTATATAAATTACTAATGATTGGCAGCGAGAAATTGGAACAAAATTTTGTAGACGAATTAGAAATAACAAATTATATTTACCATCGAATATTAAAAACTTCGCTATAATATTTCGTTAAAATAAAAATGTTCAATTTGTGTATCTATAAACTCGAAATTAAATCTATAATTTTTAAAGAATCCCGGCCATAAATAGTGAAAACTCGACGAAACATTACCGTAAAGAAAATGATTAAACTATCTAAAACAGATGTCCGTTTCACGTGCAAGGATACAGCAAAGCGGAGGGTTAATTTTGAGGCCGATACGGCGGCGCAGCCGTCGTGCACTATTTTAGAATCCTCCGTGGGTCGGCGACCTCCTCGAAGAGCGAGGAGCCGTGACTTCCGGTTATCGGTTTTATGAAACTTGCACCGAACAGACATTTAGTCGCGAGACTGCTATAAATAACGAGAAAACTCGACCTGAATCGATGATAATTTAATTTGTGTCAGCTCGAGGGTTGATTAATCGGATTGATTAACTGGAGTAATTAGTGCGGCATCGATCGATAAGGACGAGACAAAGTTTGTTTAAGGATGGGACAAAAATGTGAATTGAAAACAGGTTTATGTATTTCGAATCGTGGTACAATTGATTTAATAATTTTACATGGGAATAATATTTGTGGCATAGCAATTAATTACTGATAATTCTTAAGATTTTTCTTTCTTTCCATTTTTCAAACAATACGTTATAAATCTGAATTTGATTCGTCTAAATGACAAAACACGAAGGAATAAGTAAAACTGTAGAAC
Source organism: Ctenoplectra terminalis (assembly GCA_019453375.1). Taxonomy (NCBI): domain Eukaryota; kingdom Metazoa; phylum Arthropoda; class Insecta; order Hymenoptera; family Apidae; genus Ctenoplectra; species Ctenoplectra terminalis. The sequence continues at coordinate 414,550 of SMSQ01026164.1, read as the reverse complement.
GTTTTTATAATTTTTGTTACATTTTTGGTCTTCTTAATTGCAGCGTTAACATTGCACACAAAATGGTTTGAGTACTTAAAATTCGAGTAAAAATATTTCGATAAAGTAAAAGATATTAAACGCGTTTAGATACTTGAAATATTTTATAAAAATCTGCTTCAATTGGAGTGGTTCGAATATTCGAATATTATCCATTTCTCCAAATGATCGCATCGCTCGAATATTGTTAACACTTGGCCAAGTTTTTTCGAGTACTCAAACAGCGGTAATTATAAACGGATAAAGTACAGAGTACATAATTGTTAAGTAGAATATTTGCGGTTCCAGTAAGTTAGGAAATTTTATTTTCTTACGAGTATACAGCGCGTTGTACACAGTATAATCTCTAGTATCGAGATCTATCTCTGAGGATGTGAACCGTGATCGGTTGCTGGCTTACCAAAGTAATTTTTTTACGGCTGATTGGCATGATGCGGACACTTGGTTTTAGCCTACCTAATTACTGAATTGCCGAGTGATGTAACATCGTGTAACCCGCAATGACGTAAAGCGTTAACGAACAGATTGCATCAGCAGTTCCTAAATTTGGTCTTTCTTGCTCATCCAAAACTCCATAATTGAATATCACGCAATATTTATAAATAAACCAAGAATCTTCTTGCTCAAAAGTGTTACGTTTGCTTTTATAACTCATGAAGCTAATTTACAAATTACAACAAAATATATATATAAAAGATTCGGGGACTGCTGAATTTGTTGTTGAAAAATGTCGTGTTTTACATCGCTTTGCAAGTCGAGGAGCAATAAGAGCACAGATGTTCTAAACAAGAATGCCATCTATTCGGAGAAACATATTGTACACAATTTTAAAGTAACTGACGGGGATGTAATACTTGCAGTGCTACTCTTACACCTCTTTTACATGTAAATACGGTGGAAAGTTTCTAATTTTATCCTGGGAATGGACCTTCTTTGGAACACTTCTTGTACATACTGTTTCTTGGCGACAAACCATTCCAAATCAATTACTTTGCAAACTTCTCTTTTTCCCTTCCTTCTTTATTCTCTTTATAATCCATTTTAAACACCTTGAATTGATAATTCCACCTGTTGATGGTGAAAGGAACTCTGAACTCAAAGTTAAAGCTAAAATTAATTCTCGACTCCAATTATCAATTCAACTCTACGAATTAATTCTGAATTAATAACTCAACCGATTATCGATCAGCGAAGCAACGAAACTGCAACCGACAGCTCGTTTGACGCCAGGAAGCAGCAGTAACCTTTCTGAAAAACGAAAAAAGTGTGTTAGTGATTTTTGCCGATAACACGGCCGCTGACAGAGAGGAATATTGCGACTGAACGAAACTAACCACCGAAGTTAACAAAATAATAATGTCCCCTGTTCCCCCCTGCTCGACTTCTGTCTCGCCTTCTGATTGGCTCTCTGCATTGGCACGTTGGTGACTAACTTGAAGTCGACATCACACGAGCTCCAGCGAACACCGTACCTCGACGACCTCGAAGACCGAAGGTTGGGACAAGGTCGACCCTGCAGCACCGCCAAAGCGGTCCGCATTCGACAGCTTCAAAAGGTGACGCTACTGTAAACACAGAAAAACGAACGATCTCTCTTTTTTCTTTCTTTCTCGATATCTAAAAGTTCCCAGATTATAATTCCTCTTGGTAGACGCCCGCCATTTTGTTTTCTCACCTTCGCGTGGAAGCGTGCAATGGCGGCTTGTTGCTCCAAGTCGATGGACTGGGTATCGAAATTGAGGCGTTTCGTGGCATTTAACGCGTTTGCTATGAAAAAAATATGTTACAATTTGGATCATTTTTTTTAATGGAAAGATTGAGATATCTTATTTACTGATATCGTCTTTAAATGTGAAACAAGCAAGATATCTGTATTATATGTAATTGGCAATACAGATGAATATTTCTGTTGCTTTTCTAGACTTTGGAATTGATCGAATTGTTAATGTGCATTAGGTCGGAAGTTTGGATTCGCTTGGGTAACAGTGCCAATGTTGAACCTGTTGCTAACTTTACTGTCTATTCAAAATCAAAGCTGTGGATAACGATAGCAATTTACTTGCTCTTGGAACACACAGTGATTTCAAACTTTTAACCAGCATTGTAAATTTTAAATATTACTTTTTTATAAACCGAAATCCAAAAATGGTACAGTGATAAATCACTTTATTATGCTACACGAAATCGCTATAAAACCAGCGCCACCATCGAAACAGTCGCCTAGCGCGCCCACCCGAACATTATTTTCTACTCTATTTCTCCATGCAACCTCTACCTCCTCGCCACTAACCGTAAGCCATCATCGGCAAAAAAAAGCACCGTAAAAGGTAACGGGCACAATTTATTCACGTAGATCGATTAACAAACGATTAACCCCTTTTGGTGAACGATTAACCCAAGCCTAGTATTGTACATATTGCAATAACTAACAAACGCTTTTGGTGCGGTTTTCCGCGTGTTTCGCGAGAGAAACGCCATCGAGATCAGCGAGCGTGTGGCACGCTATAGCAATCGAGCTCTAATCCGCCATTAGTTAGTCCGTTGAGTAGATGCGCACGATTTTAGTCGTTCATCGTGATCTAGTTTCAATGTTGTCTCGTTATTATTTCTTGTTCGTTGCATCATCACTGCCATCCTAGGTAAGATTCTGTTTCTCACGAACTGTACACCCATAGGTCACCCATAGGTGAACGAGTCTTCGTCGAGACGCGTTCCTTTATCATTTGTATTGTTTTCGATCGGTGTCACATCGTCGTCGACGCATATTATTCGATTTGTATGTTTTTTTTTAATTCATTTATTTTTTTTGTTTTTTTTTTCGTTCGTCGTTAGAACGTTCATGCTCGTCCCGTAATAAAACTTGCGGAGACAAAGGGTTTGAACGATAATCGAAAGTTGGTTGTGTTGTACCTTTCAGCACCACGACGCAGAGCACTCAGAACAGCAGTTCTCTGAGCCCTCAGCATGATTCCGCCTGGCTCGATGGCCTGAACAGTCCTCTCATCCAAGATGAAGGCGACAACAAAATGCTGAAGCTCCGATTCGATGTCTCCCAGTACACGCCGGAGGAGATCGTTGTCAAGACCGTGGACAACAAGCTGCTGGTGAGTACCCTTTCCGTTCTTCTTAGGGATGGAGTGGCTTGTTAGACTTTATTCAGTTTGTCGCAGAAAACCTAGCTCCGAACCTAACCGATCCCCTAGGGGGCTACTCGGAAAGTGAGGTTTTCGCTGGGGGTTGTGCTTTTTACACGGGTGAATTTTTAAGTCTTTGATTAACTTTAGCAGTGTGTTCTGAGAATTAAAAATATTAAGAAAGCTTTTTTTAAGGCGTCGACTCGTGATGCATCATTGATAGGGATAGGATGTACAGAATTTTTAAGTAATTCTTTTTCACACCATTTTTTAAAGACTTGTTGAAGATGGATATGAATTTCTATTTTGTTCGATGCGGTAAAAAAGGAAGTTTACATTTACTTTTTTAATAGTATACTGGAAAATGATATCTAAAAAAGTTAGACAACACATATTTTGATGGTCAAAGAATTTTTTTTTTTCTTCAAGCTTATTTTTTAGAAAGCAGCTATAATTTTGCACCTACTGGTATTTAAGTTTCATACAATTGATGACCAATATACTAAATCAGCAAGTCTAAAAATTAAGAAAAAACATGTTCTCATGACGCTTTTCCTTTTTCTAAACAATGATGTTGACACAAATGAAGATGATAATGTGAAATGTCTCACTGTGTACATTAACGCAGAGAGAAAGTCGAATTAGACTTTCAAATCATGGGAATATGTTCGTGCCGCGGGCGAGTGCATTCGCCTGCAGCAGGTAAAAGGTTAAATGTTTCGTCTGTGAAGGATCGCATGATTCTAAATGTTGTGTGTTCCTAATTAATGAAACACGCTGCTAAAGTTCGCGTAGACTCTTCAGGAATGCTACGTTCCAAACCGTGTACACTTGTAATTATAAATCACTGGATTCTTTGGAACATTTACATAGGTAAACTTTCACTAAACACCAAAGACCGAGAATTTACAATTGGTAAATATTTCTGTCGTTTCGTAACTATTATATTTATCCTTATTTTAAATTTAATATCAACTATCCCACGAAAAATAAATAAACAAATAATAAAGCTACATTATGAGCATTTTCAAATCCAAGAATGTTAGGAAACAGTTGTCAGAGCACGTTTCCAAAATTTACTCAAACGCGTTATTGCGTTTGAAATTTAAAGCATCACGGTGATTTCTGAAACCCTCGAAGTCGCTGAACCGGTATTTTTAGGATTCTGGTCGCGATCCCGATGTCGAACACGATATTTCCGCGCCGATATTGGCCAGCTGACAAAGACTAATCGTCATTGAGAATTCGCGACTCTAACCAGCTTCGTGATCATTACACCCACAGTTGAAATTAAATCGAGCTTGTCGTCAAGCATCGTACATCAAATTTTGTACGCATGGCATGTTAAATAGTAGCGAAAAGCTAAACAGTGTCCATTTTAGCGGCAGAACGCGCATCGTTGTTATTTCCGTACTTTACAAATCGTTGCCAGCGACGTATCGTCCCATCGAACGAAAGTTTTCGCGAGGTAGACGGTTGGATCGTGTAGGTGCAACGATACGTCGCTTAATTGGGTTGGAAAGACAGTTGGCATGCAGCTTTCATCTTCGAGGATCGACGCTGTTCGGTGCTTGTATAGTCGGTGGAAGAAATATATCACGTCTTCGTCCCTTCGTAGTTCGGTACAAGAGCGATTCGTTATTATAAATTTCATATCTTAGTTCCATAGAATTTTCTTTTCCACAATAAGTTTAGAAAAATACAGCGAGCTTTATTTTCAAACTTCGTGTGTTTAGTTATTCAGCTCTTTCTTTAACACGTTAAGCGCTACGTCAGTCCCTGTGGACTCACGCTGAACTTTTCGTTTAGGGTTGATGTAGACGAGCGACTTTTGTCCGCGCGATCTCGCTGCGATTATATATCTTTCTTCGTTTTCCAAGTTAAAAACAACGAAAACAAATATATGTATGATTGCAGCGAGATCACGCGGACAAAAGTCGCTCGTCTTCATCGGGCCTTAGACGTCGTTGGTTTCCGAGGACCAACAGTATCGGTTTAAAAAAATAATACCTTACGATTCATTAATAAGTTTTATTAAATTATGTTAAACAAAGATACGTCTTTCCTTTGCAGTATTTTATAATTTTCTTTTTAAATTCTTCGCTATTTATCGGCCAAACGTGTTTTGGAATTCGTATCGTAGCGCACAGCCTAATAGGAAGATCCATAAATCGGCGTACCACTTAACGCGTTAAAAATCTTTTTAAGAAATATTTAAGCAAACGTAACTCGTATAGTTGTCAATGTGATAAATTGTACTGTAATGCAAAAAATATTGCATTAAAGAGAATAAATATTCTTTCCGCTCTTTTTCTACTTTTTGTACTTTTTGTCATTTTATTACACTCCGAATGGTTTAAATTGGAAGATCGAATAGTGGCAGCATTTTATAGTTTTCGATAAGGTATAATTCACGAGGTCCTTAGGTCAATTCGTTCATCGACACGCTCGAACGTATGATTTCTTGTACCGACTACGCTTACAGACGCTTTAGAGCGACAAATGCAAAATTATTATGACTGACTCATCGCGGTACGCGCATATTTCGTTCTCTAGCACCGCTTGTTGCACAACTTGGCAACCACCGAATCTGGTCCACCATTTTACGCAATCGGCGCCGCATATGCGGGCCACTGTGACTGCCTGTGATGCCCCATCGATGATTTTGCTTAGTTTTCCGAGATTATTTATCGTCCCTTTGAGAACTTGGCTTTGATATGTGAGTAGGGTGGTCGGAGATAGTTTATGAATGTAAAAATCGGGTAGGATAGGTTGTGAAAAGCCGGTCCATTGTGTCGTGAACACAAACCTGATGCATTGTAGATATATAACAAAAAAGTAAGTAGTATTCCTTAACTGTTTACATTATAGAGAATGTGTGTTTTTTTTTGTAGTTTTTTTATAAGATCTAAAATGGATTTTTATTTAAAGTAGATACACTTGATTAGCGTTAACAGTGTCGTAATCGTAGTGGAATAGTTCCAATTAACACAGCTCATCTATGATACTAAATTATTGGTCATAGATTACCAATGGTAGAAAAAGAAAGAAAATTAATAAGTGTCCTCCTTAGTTTAGCATAGATGCATACATTTTTCTCGGTTACTAATCACGTTTTATGATAAAAAAAAGTACCCTTATATACTCTGACTGCTAACACAGTTATCATGTTGTTACACCGTTAATATTTAGAACCCATCAATCATTTTTTTCTGCTGCGTATAATTTTGAATATCACGAAGAAACAGAGAAGATTCCACACTTTCTAAGCTTTTCCTTGTACCAAACTCTTCCCTGAGATCATAAACAAATTTTGATCGAGTTCCATAATTATTGATTTAAAAATCGAGTCGCGTTGGGTTCGAAGACCTGCAAGTGTCGCATAAGATGAATCTATTCGTAGATTTCTCGAAAAAATTCGCTTCTTTTTTTCACTCGAAAAAAAAAACGATGGCTTCCCCCATGGCCGATTCCGCGGTGCTCTCACGCGAATGGAATTTATCGACGGTTTATTTGTTAAAATCTATTTCGAACGCGTCTAGGCGGGCCGAAATCACGACGACGCGAAGTATTTCGCGCACGCCCGGCCAAGAACGGCGAACAGGAAGTGGCGGAGAATTTTACGCCGGTTTACTGGCACTCGCGCCTCTTTATGAACGATGTGGAACATTCTAATTGCTCTTGTTGCGTCACTTCCCGGCAGGAAGTCGGCTCCACCAGCTGAACCGGTAGTAACTCGCGAAAGGGCAATTCTTGTTACTTAAAACTGACGCGCGTCTTCGTAATTAAGCAAGTCTCGAGCTGCATCGTGCGAGACCCCACCTCGCGACGCTACATTTTCTCTGCTGAACTAGTTTCAGCTTCTCAGCTTCTAGTGGAAGATGCTTAGGTTCTTGAAAAATTTCGTAGGAATTTCAGCTGGTTGCGAGTAATTCTAATAATTGGATTGCGGATTTTTGTGAATTTTTCTGTAGATTTGAGAAAAAATGTACAAAGTATTCAAATTATAGTACCTTTTGTAACACTTGATAGATGAAATAATTTTCTACCATAATTATACATTTTTTTACTATATTCTAAAAAATATGAATTTGCATAAAAATCCGCTGACAGTAATGCACAATAACCTCTGAAGGACGATCCAAGCTTTGTTATTTATTTCAATAAGTTGAACTCTATGTAGATCAATTATTATAGTTTTAATAATAATTTTAGTGAACTTATACTATGAAGTATGTTTTAACAACGTTAATCGCAAACAGTACTACCGGAAATGGCAAAATAAAATGATCTCACAATCGTCCTTCTGGAAGAATGGATTTATGGATATCTGGATCGATATTTCGTTCAGAATTGTACGTTTCACCGACCGATAATGCATGTTCGATAAGAAAGAAGGTTTTCGGTTCGGTAGCAAGAGGAAGAATTCGCGCAGGAAGTCGGAGCCAGAATTTTCTTCGAAACGCGTGTGCGTGTGCGCGCGTTCAAGTTTCTTCTCTCTGGCTGGCGTTCCCGTCGACCCGGACGGAAATAACCCGAACCAAAAATAAGTTTACGGTGCTCGTCACACCGCAACGGCTTGGAACAATGTTCGCCCATTGTGAGCCTCCTGCGCGATCATTTTCTGACAATACCTGATTCTCGACTTGAACAATTTTGCCAAAATTCTTTTTCCAAACAATTTTTTAATTTTTTTTTAAGAACTTCGGTTAAATAAGAAAAAAATAAGGTACAGATCGACGTTTTAAATTTTTACATTTGTGGTTGGTTTTCGTGAATATTTTTAATTTCAGTTAAATTTTGGTTTACTACTTTCGCGTAGAATTTTTAAGTTGCTGTGTAATTTCAGTTGTTGCGTTATTATTGTTTATAAAGAAAAGGTGATAGCTGAAAAAAGGAGATTTTTGTTTCTAAGGGAATGGTAGATCATAATTTTCTGGAACGTATGAAATTTTTTAATCTTGGCATAAACATAGTATAGGCACAAAAGTTCAAAATCAAGACGAAAAGTTAGCGTTGTTGAAAGGGGTAAAGTTTTCGAGGAACGCTTCACAAAAATCAAATCTTACCGTTATGCAAACTCGGAAGGTAAGGTCGTTGCACCGCGATATAGTCTGTCGGAGTGTAATGGAAGAAAGATCAAAGTAACGGAGGATCGTGTACACCCACGAACAGGGACTGCTTTATTCCGATTTCCTCGCTAAACGGCTGGTCTGCCTCTGATAAACCTCAGCCCCTCTGTTTTTTCGCTCTTCGAATCACGAGACAATAACGGAGACTGGCGTTATTAACGCGCCAACGCGATTAACTTGTTTTTTTATTTCTCTTTCTCCTTTTCTCCTCGTCAACGTTACGATCTATTGCTTCCTTTCCTTTTTGTATCAACATATAAGTTTGCGCAGAAAGTTAAATTAGATTTCTTCGAAACTTCATAAAATCTGCTATTTTCAATCGATGTAAAACATTTGCACTTCTCCAACTAAATGAACTCCTAAATATACCCGTAATAATAAATAAGAGTTGATCAACCCTGCTATCCTCTTCGCAGAAATGTAGTTCACTTTTACGCGTAACTCCTATGCCTTTAAACGTATTCCTTTGTCAGATACAGTGTATGTAATCTTTCCTTTTCTTTCGTATTGTACATTTTCTTAAATTTTAAATATTGTAAAATTGAAAAAAAATATATTCCAAAGGAATACAAATGTGTAGCGTAAGCGAAGAGGATAGGAGTTACAGGTTAATTCAATTTCTGTACCAAAACATCAAATTCTTCACACAATACAGAGAACCTCGACTCGTGACAAAATTCACGACTATCTCTTCGAAGTATTTTGATTACGCAACCAAAACAACCTCAAGTCTCAAGACTCAAGTCTCAAGTTCCTCGCAATCTTCCCCCATATTACGCGTCTGGCCAGGCACGGATTCTTTTTCGGTAACAGGCATGAATCGGCTCGATCTTCCTTAACCGGTCCCATACGAGATACGAGAGGAGAATTTGAAAGAATAGCAGACTCGAAACAGGTTGGCCGCGGTTCTATCGTGGTCAAGGTCCATCGTGAATTCAGGTCGGCTCTGCTCGCGTATCACGGCCCTTAAAGGGTTGCTCCAAGGACGCGTTCCGAAGGATGAGCAGCAGACCGAGCAAAGAATGCGATCTCTGCTCATTGTGCGCCCCGTTGACGTCATGCTCGCTCGATAAAGTACGAGCTGGATAAATAGCGTCAGGGACCGGTTTGTTCAGCGGTTTTATTTAAACGAGCAACGTGCCGAAGCGGCCGCTTCGATGGAACGATTGCGAAACCGTGTCGTTCGTTTGCCCGTTTCGGGCAATTGGGTCGCCTTCCTCCAACAAAATAGATCGATCGATTTTCAGTGACGATCGATGATGCTTCATTTTGATGCATCGACTTTGGCGTCGTTGTTGCGACGGCGACAGGTGTTCCCGAGCATTTTTATTTTGTCAGTGTTTGGATTCTTGTGTCGGAAAAACTGTCGCTATTTTGACTTTGTAATTTATTGGACGTTGACTGTGGCGAAGGACGAAGATGCTTTTCGCGGCAAACTTGTCCGTGGATAATAGAGGAGATGTATATTGTTGGAAGGGCAAGGAATGCAAGAATTGTTAGGCAAAATTCAAACATTTTGTGTTGTCGTATAGGAATTTTTTTTAATACTGAAATTTACGTGTTCCGTGATTTTTTGTTGAGGTGTAGGTGCTTAATATTTCGTTTTTCTCTGTTTGTTTTTGTTTTTGTTTTGAGTACACGAATTATATTAACTATTTTAATATATGCACATAGATATATATCTTTTTTAACTTAAAGTATTTACAATCAATTCCTCACACGGAATTATAAGTAAATTTATCGACGCTGCATTGAGGCGCGTGAAGTAACTTATAGCGGTTACATTAGGTCATTGTCTTTATAAATAACACTTATTATTTACAGTATTATTAAATTTAGTTAATGTACCTGTTTGCTAGATTTAGGGAAGTATACCTTTTTAGTCTATACGTAGTAATATCAGTGACTTCGGCGACTTGTTCTAACTACGAAATTAAGGAAATATGTACAATTAATCGAATGTAACTTGAATCGCAAAGACCGACACTTGAATTATTGAGAGTTGATAAGATAATTATCAATAAATTCGATCGATCGGTACAGCTGTGCATATTTTCGTGCATATTTCTGTGCATGTGAAGTAGCTTGGAAGTAAAGCGTGGAAAAGAATAAAGTTAAAGCGGAAATCGTTTACCACGAATTACCTGACTCTTATGAAACTTAGTTTTTTAATATCCTTAGACGTTTCGTATGTAGACAGGATTTTTTTTTTGTAAAGTTAAAAATTGTTAGAAAGATACATGAAACGATACCAGAGTAATTAATGAAATTTTGTTCGTTCATCTTCGAGGATATTAATCATACGTATGATTAGTATGATCCATATTTATAAAGGACGAGCTCGTTATCGAAAGGTGGAAGGAAATGCGAAAATTCCACGATACATTCGATCGATTACATTGCAGGAACACGTTTCTTGCGTGTACAAATTCTCCGCGAGACTAGATTTCTGTAACGGTAACTATCCCGGTGCACGAACCAATAATTATTAATTACCAACGATCTTCCACTTGTGTGGCGCTCGAACGTTCCCGTGAGCAAATCGATCCTGGTATCTTCATTCCGGTTGTTTCAGGGAAATCATTCCAATTCAATTACTGTGCATACTTTTTAATTTAAAACTGCAGAAGCCTTAATTATTACTAATTAAGGGTAATGATATCGTTTTAAAAAATAAAACTATTCCAAACAGAGTCGTTGATGAAACAAAAAAGCTATGATTGGTCGACGAGGGGTTGATTCAAGGTTGCAAAAATAAAAAATTCAATATTAAAATATCTAAAACGAAAAATTTAAAAAATTTTAAAAATATCCCAGAAAATGTAANAAATTAAGGAAATATGTACAATTAATCGAATGTAACTTGAATCGCAAAGACCGACACTTGAATTATTGAGAGTTGATAAGATAATTATCAATAAATTCGATCGATCGGTACAGCTGTGCATATTTTCGTGCATATTTCTGTGCATGTGAAGTAGCTTGGAAGTAAAGCGTGGAAAAGAATAAAGTTAAAGCGGAAATCGTTTACCACGAATTACCTGACTCTTATGAAACTTAGTTTTTTAATATCCTTAGACGTTTCGTATGTAGACAGGATTTTTTTTTTGTAAAGTTAAAAATTGTTAGAAAGATACATGAAACGATACCAGAGTAATTAATGAAATTTTGTTCGTTCATCTTNGTAGCTTGGAAGTAAAGCGTGGAAAAGAAGAAAGTTAAAGCGGAAATCATTTACCACGAATTACCTGACTCTTATGAAACTTAGTTTTTTAATATCCTTAGACGTTTCGTATGTAGACATGATTTTTTTTTTGTAAAGTTAAAAATTGTTAGAGAGATACATGAAACGATACCAGAGTAATTAATGAAATTTTGTTCGTTCATCTTCGAGGATATTAATCATACGTATGATTAGTATGATCCATATTTATAAAGGACGAGCTCGTTATCGAAAGGTGGAAGGAAATGCGAAAATTCCACGATACATTCGATCGATTACATTGCAGGAACACGTTTCTTGCGTGTACAAATTCTCCGCGAGACTAGATTTCTGTAACGGTAACTATCCCGGTGCACGAACCAATAATTATTAATTACCAACGATCTTCCACTTGTGTGGCGCTCGAACGTTCCCGTGAGCAAATCGATCCTGGTATCTTCATTCCGGTTGTTTCAGGGAAATCATTCCAATTCAATTACTGTGCATACTTTTTAATTTAAAACTGCAGAAGCCTTAATTATTACTAATTAAGGGTAATGATATCGTTTTAAAAAATAAAACTATTCCAAACAGAGTCGTTGATGAAACAAAAAAGCTATGATTGGTCGACGAGGGGTTGATTCAAGGTTGCAAAAATAAAAAATTCAATATTAAAATATCTAAAACGAAAAATTTAAAAAATTTTAAAAATATCCCAGAAAATGTAAAACAAGAAACAGCACGTATTTATTTAAATAAAATACCAGTTATAAATTATAGTAACTTTTGCAAGCAATTGCCAGTCGATCGCTTAAGCTCTACTCATGATTCTCCTGTTAAGATATGACGGAAAATTTGAAGAATTCACAGTGTCCAATTATTCTTCGAGATTTTTTTTCGCAAAATTTGGGTCGCGAACGAAGTTATTAAGAAAACGTGCGAGCTTTCCTTTTTCGGTCAAGGAGAATATGCCATTACACGGCCCGGAAAGGAGTCTCACGTTACGCCGACGCTTTAATTGACTTTCGAAAGCTTCGCTGGTTCGAATTCCCGTTTTACGTGTTGCGTCGTCCACGGAAAGGAGCAGAGGCGGGAACAGCGTCAAAATTTTGACGGCTATATTTAGTTTCTGAGTCACCAGGGCCTGTGTTCTTTCGCGTAGTTGCTCGAAATTTTGACGTCTTTGAGTTTTTATTTAAAAAAATAAACGATCGAATTATAACATTTGCGTTTTTCAAGGTCGAACAAAAAAGGTTTGGAAAATTTATTTTATCGAGAATTTGAGAATTAAAAGGATTTTAAAGCTGTTTAGGTTCTTTTTTTTGTAACCATTTGCATGACGTTTAACGTGTTAAAGCTGTACGGTCAGGTTTTCAGGTGTAATGCATCCACTTTGAAATTAAAAAATATTTCAACGCTTCTTTGTCGTTTTATAATTTTCGCTTGGAATTTTAAAGTTCAATGAAATGCGCTTCCGGTATCAATGTCGATCGTTTCGCGAATCCTTTTATCAACGCACCGTTTGTTCTACAATTTATACAATCCGAGTAAATCAACTCACGATATCCGCCTAAAAATAGCACACCGAATAAAATTGAAACGCTTTGTCAAAGTTGAAACATTATTCATCGCGACTTTCGTATTACAGAGCAGATCGTTCCAATTTAAAAACGGAGCGACGTACGTTTTACTTAAATTCTACTCGTGTCCTGCTCGATTTATTCATACACGAAAAAACACTTTATCCAAAACTAGTTCGACAGCGAAGCGTCAAAACAGAAGACGCAACGCTGTTGAAACGCGAGAACAGATTACTTCCGGAATCTCTAAAGGCCATCGAGTCCTGGCCGCCAACGCTTCGGACTTCGCTTCTGAATCGAGTGTCGTTAAAGTCGCTTGACTGTGGTTTGCGTAATCCTCGCGGGTCCGGTAAGACGATCCCCGCGTTGGAAAGCTTAGATCCGCGACAGAGTTGAGTTACCAGCCGCGTCCATCGGTGTCGCCCTTCGCCCTGCCATTTTCCTCGGTTTCCCTCTGTCTAGGGTTACCTGCGGCTCGGCTGCTCCGCTCGCTTTCCTCCGCTTCGCGCTGCTTTTGGTCTTTTACTGCTGCCACTCCGATCGATATCATCGCGAACGCGCCAAGGAGCTGGTTGGAGCAACACCACGCACGCCAGAAGTTCTCTCGCTCTTTGGCTTTCTGCTCGTATTGATTTTCGTGGTCAATGTTCAACAGATGTCGAACATTGTTAGTTTTGGTTAGCTCTCGAATCTCTGATGGAATCGATTGCTTCGAAGAACGAAGGTGTTGCGTTACGAATATCAACCCTTTGATCGGGGAAAGAATTTTCGCGCGTAGCTCGGTAGATAGGGAATTATAATTTACGATACGGCGATATACGAAATCTATGGAGTGATGGAGAATAGAAAATTCTTATTCTACTATTCTACAGTGATTTTTTATGGACCGATACACGTGCAGTTAGTCATAAGTGTTACACACCTTAAGAATTGCAGGTTTGCAAATGAAAAATTAAACGAAAGTCTGTACTTCTTAAATACGACAGAATATGTAGGGAAAAAAAATTATATTTTAAAGCAGTAATATTATTACCCAAGGTGGTAGAATATTTTTCTGACAAATTGTATGTGGTGAAATTAAATTACAAATTTAGTAACGATTTGGCGACAGCAGATAGATTTCGTCTTACCGCGATAGATTCCTGCATTTTTTATTAAACAGTAAATTCTTCTCTTGAACTCATTGTTTGTTTCGAGATTTATTCGTCTCAATCACGCTTTCGTTTATTAAAAATTTATTAAAAAATTAAAATCAAATCTTTAGCATAAAATAAAAATTAAAAAAAATTATGTGTATTAAATAACAATTTGTAGATATTTATGTAAAAATTAAAACATTTTTTACCCAAGGCGAAAGACTACTGGGTCGAGAAACGACCCAAGTACCGTAACAGGCCTAACTCGAGCTTAGGATCGCTCAAACGCTCATAGGGTTAAACGAGCAAGTAAAACGACCGACTCTCATAGGCGCCGGACCTCTTTTGCTGGATTGTCGAGGTGAAAGCGTCGCTTGAACGACGCGATCGATAACTTGGATGAATATTAAGTAGCTGTGCTGTGCCACAGTTATTTTACTAGGATTAGATTAAAGGAAGCAATTCAAAAGTGCGTTCACCACTTCTGAAGAACACAGTTTATCGAATAGTTAGATACGTTGCAAACTTTCTAGTTATACTAAATTGTATCATCGTGGTCAATATTTTTGAATAATCTTATTTTTCAATCGCTTACATTGTCATGGCTCCTTATCAACAAGCTCAGTGCAATTTCTATAGCCACTACTGTAGTTTTTTAAGATAGCGAATGATACATTTTCTGGTTTTGTGATAACATGATAACATTTTTCATACGATAAAGTTGGAATTTTATATTTACGGAAGCGTTTCTGACAAGGAATAAAATGTTTTCGACGATATTCATTTATTTTCGAGCACATGCAGTGAAACGTTTGAAAATTATGATTCCGGATAGTGTTCCTGCTAATTGTAACTTAACTCGCGAAGAAGGTGCAAAAAGCAAAGTGCAACAACTTATCTCCGATTACGGAATTATTTTAATACTCGGTTTCCGCGCGAGCTGGTTAATCACCGATGAGAACCGGTGCTTTCACGCTCGCCTCTGCTTGGCGAACGCTCGAGTTTCCAAGCAGGTCCTCCATCTTTGGAGTGGCGAACGCATTATCACTCTGTACTTTATATTTTTCACTTCAAGTTCCACGTATTATTTCCGATGTAAATATTTTAAACGCCGAGAAATTGTTTAAAAAGTACAATAATTTCTCCGTCGCTGTTTTGACGCCTAATCCTGCTAGAGTCCTTGGGTCATTTTTGACTCAATCGAGTTTCTTCTTTCGTTAAATCAAACTTAGGTCGAAAAGAATTTGAGGATCGTATCTGGGTTAATGACTATAACCATGCTCGTATACTTTTGTATAGACGAACCCCTAGCTCCATTCGATCCTGTTACTAGGTTGTTCGAATTCTTGATCGAATTACTTAGCTCGAACGATGCGATGTTGCTTCGCATCGATATTTTTAACTCGAAAGACTTGTCCCGTTAAGATAGACATATATAATAGTAATAAAAATAATTATCATCGCAATGTGCTCATTTACAAGCGCATCCTGTCCATCGCTGAGTTGCACGCGTGTCTCTTGCTCTTTCTTTTAGTCTTTCGATCGTAACGCAATATTCCTCTTCAATATTCTTCTGCTCGTATTAGTATTTGTATCTTGCGGAGGATGAAGGAAGAAAAGACCTCGAGACCGCAAGCAGACTGGTTCCTATTGCTTTTGTTGGCGCAGAAAACCGCGATTCTACGCTCGCTTTACCCTTGTCCCCTTTTCTACTCGTCCTCCCTCTTTCCTGAAGATCGTACGAGGTACCGTTGCTCTCTCGGGGTTTTATGGACCGGTTGTTTGATTAAAAAACTTTTAGAGAAGAAAGGAATATCGTGGTTAACGTTGGCTGATGTCGGAAAAGTAATAAGAAATTTTGTGTATTTATATTCTAGCGTTTAATAGTTAGAGCGCGTTAACTGCTGTTCGTTGAAAAATTATTTATTTTATTATTTATTTTCATTCGACAACTATTACCATCGATTCGAGTGCTTTTACTAATATCGGTACCGTTGGTCACTGATGAACCCCATGGCGCCGCTGGCCACAGCCGTGGCGCCATAATTCTACAACTAAAATCTTGTTTGCGTGTGATAAAAATAATTACAATTAGGGGATGCTGTCTAGTCGAACTTTATTACTCTTTTAGACAATACACACTTCGTTATACATCTCAACGTTCACAAGTAAAACTTGTAATATCGCACACGGACTACGGAGAGTGTTCTTCCTCAAGAGTGGAGTACAAACAAGATCGGTGCGCTAATGGTACTCTTTTTCCTTCGTTACAATGCTGTATCAACAAAATACAATATTCGAGTGTTGAGCAAATAGAATATATATTTTTAAATATGAACATATGGGTATGTAACTTCCAAGTTACACGGCGATACACAGGTTTAATAAAACAAAATGGTACTCAGCATCGTATCGCAAACCTATTTCAATTTTTTCAACGAGCAAGAAAAATGAATTGGACGATCGACATTCGTTCGTCAATCCGTCAACTCTTGTTTCGATCAATGAAACACGATCTTTCTTAGACACGTTGCACAACGAGACGCGTGTACGGGCCGTTCGATTCGGTAGACGTTCCGCGACTTCTCGCAAGGTTAAGGCCGGGTTATTTGGTTCGTTGGCAAACGGAGAACGCGTGGACAGATCGGTCGAACTGGTCCAAGAACGAGAGCACCGCGACGCCGAGCCTCGACATCGCCTCGACATCGCCTCGAGCCGAGCCGAAACGTAGCTCATTAGCATCGTTTGCGTAACGCAATTAGCGCGACCAGCCTCGCCCACCCTCGGCTAACGCGTGGCAGCCTCGTTCCTGTTCGCATCGTTGGGTGCGGTCGAATATATCCTGCACCTGCATTTTTTCGTGGCGAACCCATAAAGATACTCGAAGCGTGTCCTCCTATGTATGTGGGACACTCTAGACGACTAAAATGTAATTTCAACCAGCCTGAATCCTTCCTCGTGTACTTTTTAGTCTAGCTTTTATAGTAGCGGTGTAAGTAAATCAAATAATAACTTTGGTAGTTAAGTAATTTTGTTAATTTTGTTTGGAAATTTGTTTGGTTTATACTTGATTAAAATTCTTTAGATTTATAAATAAAACTAAATTTAATTACTTTCATTTTATTATGCTTAATTAAATACTTGATTCTAGTACCCTTTACCTAGCCGAGAACGGTGCACATCCGGAGCGGTACCAATTAATTAACCTAACCCCACGACTTTTTCAGTCTTCCCACTTTTCTTTATAATCGCAGAACAAACTTCTTAAACTCGACTATATTTTTTCTTGCACTTGAGAAATTGATGTATCATTTTTTTGTTCTTTTTCAATTCGATGAATTTGTGATATATTGTATCGTACAATTAATTCACCAATTAATTCACCAAAGTACCGATTAAAAATGCGGTACGATAACGCGTTAACCCAATGTGCCGTTTATCCAAAGTCGTACCTTCGGTTACATTACAGTCAGAACCGTATAATCACGAAGAAAATAAAACTCCCACGCTATCTTACAAATTAAATCTCTGTAATTATAAAAATTTACGATGCGCAGTAACAAGCATGTTGAAGTAAATAATTGCTCGATACTCGAGATAAGTAGCTCGAGTGTACAACAGTATCTAAATACGTCGATGACAGGAAACTCTATCGGTTCTGTAACGTGACGTAACGCGCTAATCACATTCATTTATACGAAATCCCGTAAGAAATGGCCTGCCGTGGCACAATATTTGCATGGCTGCTACTCGAACGCGGTTACTCGGTGCTAGCCGGCCTGATGCAATGTCTATTTTTAATGTGTCTGCGAGCATATTAGCCAGCAGTTAGCCGCTGTCCGATTTTGCGAATCGACGCGAACAGACGCTCGGAAACGATGATTTCGAGTAACACGATCTTTCGAATGATCTAAATAACGGTTAGCTGTTTTTTTTTAGAGAAGAGTTCTCGTTCGAGCGAAACGTCGGACCTTGCAGTCGCTGTTTCTTCATTTACAGAATGGAAGATGCACAGTTTACTTAGAATTAGGGTGTCCATGTTATCAAGTTTTGCGTGAAACGAATGAAGAGTAAAGTCGTTTAATATTTCGCCTTCTTTGTTGCGTTTAATTTTTAACCCTTTGCGCTCCTAAATTTTTTGGAAAGAAAAAAAGAAAATTATAAATGTTTACGATTTTTTTATCGATTTGATTAATTTACTTTATATTACAATTAAAGAAATGTTTGAATCGATGAAAATACAAAATTTAATTTAAAACTCAATCTCTGAAGAAAATTATGCATATCGTCATAGCGGGCGCCAGTGGAGCGCAAAGGGTTAAAGAATTAAATGTTTTTAATATTCGAAGCAGTAGGTCGTAAAAAAATAATGTAGTCGTTCAGTTTTTTGTCTTTTTTATCCAAGTTAAACTTATTTTCGAGCATTTCACGGACTTCATCTTCCAAGCTAGCGATATTACAAATTAATGAAACCTCTCAGATTTTTCGTCTTTTTTGTTCAAAATGACTTTACTCTTCTCAACATTCTCCATTCTGTTCAATCAACTCAATCTTATTAAAAAAGAACTAATCGGTTTCCAATGTTCTCAATTAAAATTATTTAACTTTTGATTGTCCCAAAAAGTTGAAAAAATCCAAATATTAAAATACTTTTTACACTTAATCGATAACATTGTAACAATTTCAAAGAATGATGTCATCCTCGTATCCAACGAAACGTTCGATAATCCTGATCAAGACCTTTGACACGGCGGTTCCGCATTTTTGTAAAACCAAAAGAAAAAGCTTTTCCGGTCGCATAATTGCACGCGAACTGTTTACAAGAAACACGCTCGATATCTCGCCCGTTTCATTCATTTGTCGAGTTCCATGGCTGTTTCCTTCTTTCGCAACGAGTTCGAACGAAATACCAGCTTATTCCTCGGCGTGTTTCGCCAGGGACGGCAAATAGGACCTCATGTATATTCGAGTAGAGTCAGTCGATAGTATCTAAAAAGCGTTTCGCGACAGAGAACGAATAACAACGAAGGTAGTTGGCGGATCACGCGATCGTGGCAAGTTCTGGGAACTTGGAGCGGCGTGCACGCCGAAAGATTGATGATTACTCGATAATATGCGAATGGGCTGTAATTAGTAATAATTTGACCGCAAAGGGAGGCGGAGTACGGAGAGTGTGGTGTTATCTTTTTGGAAATGGAGGGTGAGCGACGCCTTTGAAGACCGGGTTTAACGCTGAATCTACCAAAGCGGTCAAACGACCGGTTTGTAATTTTTCATAAAAATTTTATAAATTTCTAACGGTGCATCTTTGAGTATTTTCCGTGATTTTTTTTTAGCAAAATATGTGATCAAGGAAGTTGTTTCTCTTGCATTATTAACTATTTCTAATGTCTATTATTGTAATTTCTTTGCTACAAATAGATATGTTTTAATCATCGGTAGGTTTGGTGTTAAGTTTCTTGATTTTGGAAAATTACATGGTAGAATCGTGGCTGATTCAATGTTCTGTTTTATTTATGGGAATATCGGGACTTTAAGAGACTAGGAAAAAGTATTTGACAAGGCACAGATGTTTGGAATAGGAATTTCAGTTAAGATGTTGATTTAATAGAAATTTTGCTCGTAAATAATATCGATGTAACGATTCATTTAACATCGGACATCGTGGGAAAGTAAAAGGAGGTTAATATGATGGAGTTCGTTTCTACATATTCACGTATCTACTTCGCGGTTAAGTACTTAAGGTACTTCAGCGTGCAGTTGGATAAACAGTTCACGAGCAAAATCCGTGCTGTCTTTTTTGATCCGATAACACCTTTCTTATAACTTATTCGTTCGCGGCGCTCGATTTTATCCTCTCGAGTATTAATTAATAAATTTATTACATTTTGAAAGAGTGATATCAATCCTTAAAGATATAAAAGTTTTTAAACAAATTAATTTTTTTTAACTTGTTACACAGCTGGATTCAGCATTAAAAAATAGACAAACCTTATATTTAAACTTTCTTTCTATCTCCAATAGTTTTCGAGCTATACTGTAAAATTCATTCTGAGTTGCTCGTTCAAGTCAAGCGCAGCTCGGAGACAACGCTTTCCCTGGTCGCTGATCGCTGATCGCCTTTTTCGCTCTGTGATTGGTCGGTGTTTTTCGTCAATAATTCGTTAACAAAGCCGAATTCGACATTTTCGCAAAAGAAAAAGTTGTTCGAAATCATCTTAAGAATCATCTCTTTAAGGATTCGTCCCTTCGCTTTGTTTAGGATACCCTGCATAGTAGGTTGTTTTCCACCCCCTATTTTAAGGGTTGATATCACTCTTTCAAAAAGAACGGTTAAAAAAGCCGATATAAAAAAATACGTGTGCAATATTTTTCCGAGATCTATATGGTGTAAAAATTTCGTCAATATCGGCGTGTGAAAACTCGGTAACATTCCGTGTATGTACCATGCATAATTTTACACATTTCATTCAACAATATTTCATCCCAGATTAAAGAGGCAATAAACTTTGAATATCGATGAAAATGATTCCGAAATTGTATACGCGGATATTGGGTATCATTGGAGGATCGTTGGCTCCACCGCCAAAGCGATGGTGAAACGTTGGCAGCCGCGATGAGGTCGTTGCAAATCCGAACATTTGGCAGAAGTGTCTCGATTATCGTAACAGGTGGCACAACTTGTTTCTCGGACTATCGTAGGTGGCAAAATCTGGAAAGTGTTTTCCCAACCTTCTACTTACCGTCTTTCCCAGGTTACGAACTAAGCTCGGATTTTTGCGCATGATATGAAAAAATATACAAAATGTCAAAATTGTTGTGCTTTTTATAACACCTGATAGGTGAAAAAATGTTCTATCAAAGTTCTACGTCTTTCGCTATATTTTAAAAAATATAAATTTGCATACAAAAATCGCAGTCTAGTTGCGAATTATGCGGCAAGACTAAAGACAATTCAAGCATGCTCGGTTTAGTTTTTTGTCTCGTTAGATCATTGGTCGGTTCAGATACTTGAAATTTAAATTAGAAATTTAGTATTTAAATTCTTCTATACGTAAATCTTGTATAAAGTAATTTAACAACCTTTTGTTTCATTTCATTGATAACTTGATTTATTTTCTTGCCACCTTGCCAACAGCTTGCATCTTATTAATCGTTGAGTCTTATGTACACCCGAAGAAGTCTTTATTTTTTAGTATCTGCCATAAGAATGATAATATCGTATCATTTTTACATTTTATTCCTGTTTTTTCGTTTAGCAATAGTTAAAAAGGGATTGGATAAAACATCAACGAACTGTGGCTCAATTATCTGTTTGTTTGTGTTAACGCGCATTCGTTAAGTATGAATCCGACTTTAAAGTATATTCGAACAATTATTAATACAAAGATAGTCGGGTCCTTTCGAACGAATATTTTGCCAGACGATGACAAATTAAGATTAAGTAATTGCTGATCCACGCTCGTGATAATCAGAGATATCGTTGATCGATTATTAGAATAATTCCACCTTGTTGCTCGTGAAATACCTCGTGATCCAAAAACGTCATTTTTAATTTGTTTGCGCGCATCTCTTGTCGGCGGATCGATAGCTTTGTCCGTGACAGAGTTAATCCTCTGCGTTTCTATGAAATTAGAATTGCATTTACTGGAATTTGCGTTTGTTCGTGTCTCTGCGTATAACGAACGCATTGAAGCAAAAATCGTTTGCATCGCTGTTCGTGATAAAAGAGAATTATTTTCGATAACGTAGAAAATACCTCTTTACCCGTGTGTGATTGTGCGCGATTACTCATTCTTCTTGAAATCTTATTTTATACGTTTCTGTTCCAAAAATTATCAATGTTACCACAAAAGCATAATTTATATTTAATAACTAGAAGCTTTCCTTATAATTATTTCGCTTTAATCTAATTTTATATTAATACTTCTTTGAAAAGAATACAAAGTTTAAAAATTTCGTTAGGTATATTGTCAATGTTAACAATTCGAAATAAACTGAAAGTCATAAATTCTAAATACAGTAACGGAACTCAAAGAAGTAACCAAATATTTATCCAAAGATTCTCCAAGAATCTCTAAATACCCAAAATTCTTCTAAATCTTTGAACAATCTTTGAACAATCTTTTAACCTCAAACTGTAAATTATAAGAGTACACGAATCAAGCAAATCTCCCATAAAGACGTTCCAATAAATCACTCCGGGGTAACAAAGAAGAAAAAGAAGCGACGCATTTCGCAGATATCGATTCGGAGACGCGTCTGAATATGGAGGTCGAATCCGCGGCGCCCTTCAGCCGCCATTTTCCTCCTGTTATTTTACCCTTGGCTCCTTCTTTCTTCCACCCCTGTTACGACATTCTCGTTTTATCGCGAGCCCAACTGATAGCGGTTCTGGCCAATGAAACTCGTAAAACATCCTCGTGTTCCAGCTTTATCGCCACCCCCATAACCTACTTTCTCGGAACGTTCCTATTACGAGATTCACGCGTTCTATTTTTCGCCCTCACCTTCCCTCACCCTGTGCTCACCCTTTTCCGTTTCCGGGGGCGCGATACGAGCATTGTGTACGCAGAACTCATTGCATTATTCAGCGGAGGAATTTTTTTGCATATGAATTTTGGAACAATGATCGATTTTTTTTTTTTCTCTCAAGGGAAGATTAACGTTGACAATTTATGCTCTACGTGTACAATATATATTTTTTCTTTTAACCAAATTTGTTGACACTGCATTGGGGTGTCTGAAATATCTTGTAGTGGTTATATTAGGTCAGTGTGTTTATAAATAATACGTATATGTATGATCGCGGTTATTACAATATTATTAAATTTCTTTAATTTAGTTAATGTACCCGTTTACTAGATTTAGGGGAGTATACCTTTTCAATCCATAACGTGCACAGTATTGACTTAAAAATTGATTATTATCGGGCGATAAAAATGTACAGTTTTTTTCCAAGGTTTACAACAGAAAGGATGATAGTTAAAAATTTATGAATAGCATAGCGTGTAATTTGTACATTCTATGTTTACCAGATGACGTGGAACGTTTTTTTGTTTTATCGTGAAAAGGGTGAAGATTGAAAATTTATAAATGGTAGTGTATTTGTAAAGCATGCGATTATTTATTGGGCGATGAAGAGACACGGGTAATTTTTTGAAGGATAAACGCACAAAATTTTTCGGAGATCGAAATGGACGGAGCAGTCAAGGTTGACACAGGATGTGTATTTTCTTTGAATTGTATATTAGATGCTAATACAGCTGGAAGCGCATCCTCTTCCTCCAAGGAGAATGAATCACATAGGAAAACATTTTGTCCAGAAATAGAGGACACGTTTAGTTCTTGGAAAACAAACAAAAAGTGTAATCAAACTCGTCGAAGTTCTTTTTATTGCTTTAATGTTTTTCTTCGAACGGTGGAATTGGAGCGTTACCAATTCCATGTCATCATTACCATTTTTGCGTTCTTTATTTTCGTTTTGACAAAAAGTATCATTACCCAAGCCCTAGATTTACTAAAATTTGTTGATCAATTAAAACGAAACGTTATTTTTAGTCAATTTAGGATTGACCACAAAATTTGATTAGCTTGATTTTTTCATATACAATTTAGTTCAGAGAAGTTTGAAAGTTAATTACAATGCTTTTTTATAACTCGTATCATCTTCAAAGCTTGTTAAGGATAACAATGTCTCCCTGTTTTACTAGCCATAAAAACAAATTAATAAAAGACTCTGGACAGGGTACGCTTCTCCCTCCAGTCTCGAGAACGGCGACAAACGACACAGATTATTCAATATTATATTACCGAACGTTAAATTAGAGTGCAAATAAGCTATCGTTAAATTGCTTCCATTGCGATACCGTAATTCTAACCAAGCTTTCGAGGTCACTTTTAATTTTTCTAACGCTCGAACTTGAAGGAGACTCGTAAAATATTTGTTTAATCGTCGGAACCAAAGGTACAGTGGAGAAAGGTATCTCGAACAATATCTCGTAAACTTTTTCTGTGGCGCGCGTTAAGAGTTTTTTTTTTTTCTCTCAAGGGAAGATTAACGTTGACAATTTATGCTCTACGTGTACAATATATATTTTTTCTTTTAACCAAATTTGTTGACACTGCATTGGGGTGTCTGAAATATCTTGTAGTGGTTATATTAGGTCAGTGTGTTTATAAATAATACGTATATGTATGATCGCGGTTATTACAATATTATTAAATTTCTTTAATTTAGTTAATGTACCCGTTTACTAGATTTAGGGGAGTATACCTTTTCAATCCATAACGTGCACAGTATTGACTTAAAAATTGATTATTATCGGGCGATAAAAATGTACAGTTTTTTTCCAAGGTTTACAACAGAAAGGATGATAGTTAAAAATTTATGAATAGCATAGCGTGTAATTTGTACATTCTATGTTTACCAGATGACGTGGAACGTTTTTTTGTTTTATCGTGAAAAGGGTGAAAATTGAAAATTTATAAATGGTAGTGTATTTGTAAAGCATGCGATTATTTATTGGGCGATGAAGAGACACGGGTAATTTTTTGAAGGATAAACGCACAAAATTTTTCGGAGATCGAAATGAACGGAGCAGTCAAGGTTGACACAGGATGTGTATTTTCTTTGAATTGTATATTAGATGCTAATACAGCTGGAAGCGCATCCTCTTCCTCCAAGGAGAATGAATCACATAGGAAAACATTTTGTCCAGAAATAGAGGACACGTTTAGTTCTTGGAAAACAAACAAAAAGTGTAATCAAACTCGTCGAAGTTCTTTTTATTGCTTTAATGTTTTTCTTCGAACGGTGGAATTGGAGCGTTACCAATTCCATGTCATCATTACCATTTTTGCGTTCTTTATTTTCGTTTTGACAAAAAGTATCATTACCCAAGCCCTAGATTTACTAAAATTTGTTGATCAATTAAAACGAAACGTTATTTTTAGTCAATTTAGGATTGACCACAAAATTTGATTAGCTTGATTTTTTCATATACAATTTAGTTCAGAGAAGTTTG
>SMSQ01026164.1:341990-374752 GCA_019453375.1 Ctenoplectra terminalis | reverse complement strand
CCGATGCGATACCGTGTTAATTATATTTAATATTAATAAGATATTTCGAGACGTTTTGTTGTATCGGTAGAAAAGTTGATTACGTTAATTAGATTATCTTGGGTTCCGATATTAACTCGTGTCGTTGGATGTTAGATATTTTTTATAACCTTCTTTCGGGTTACAGTTTATAACAGTATATAACTCGAAGATCGTAAAGGAACTCTGTTCAATATGATTTAAAATGATACGTAATACGAAACTTTTGAGCTGTAGCGTACCTGTAGGGATGAAGTTAATGTGATTAATTTTCTTGTAAATTTACGAAGAGTTCAACGGCGTTATATAAATATAACGAAATATGAAGTAATGAAGTAACGTAACGAGGTGAATTTTCCGTACGTTGAATGGAAATCAAATTTTTTATACCTAAAATATGACTATTTCTCTCGATGATGAAAAGTGTACTTCAGCACATTTTAGGAATCCGTAAGAATTTTTTAATACGAACGCATTCATAGTATCAGCATATGAGAAGCTTCAAAATGTAATAGAATCAACGAACAAATTTAATTTTTACTTAAACGCAAATACAAAGACGAAGAATTTACAAACGCAGCACAGCAAACTAAATGAAATTAGATATTTTTATATTTGTTAACTCTTAAGTAGATTCTTTAACGTTTATCCAAGTACCGACCATATATCGCGAAACATAGATTTCTTTTATTTTTTTCCATCCCTTCGGAGGCAAAATTGCATAACGGACCTCTGAATTGCGTCAAGAAAGAGACTTCTCTATCGATGCACTCGTTGCAACCGCGTTTACTCTTGGCTAATTTTTTCTGCGCCTCGGCAAGAATTTCATTTCTAGGAGCTCTTTCTTCGAACAAGTTCGAAGAAACGCGCTTCTTGTCACTCGCTCCTCATTGTTCCGCGAAACAGTGATCGCAGAAAAGATAAGCCATGAACAGAAGTTGATGAATAAGACGAATAAGATGAATCAGTTGAGCTGACGTTGAATTAAGTCAGCCGCAATATAATGCGAGATGATTACCATAAGAAGGATGCAATAGTTTTTTTTTTCTTTTTTTTTTTGTGGAATAATTCATAGTACTCGAAAGTTTATAATTCAAAGTATCGTGGAATCGGTGTAGTTTCTTGTTATAAAAGAATAAGAACAAAGTTTAATACAAAACTTATGGACGGATAATAAACGAAGAAAGTTGAGTAGCAGTTTCAGTTTTTTAAAGAAATCTCCGATCTGCGAGTCTTCGCTGTTCGAAATTTATGCTTTACGACGTTCGTGTTACAGCTAAGGTACGAAAAATCGTAAAAATTAAAATAAAGTAAAATTTAATTTTTACAGTTACTATTACCAGCTAGTGTTATTAGTCGATGCTTGAAGTTTCTTTAAGTTCTTCTCGTAAAAAATATTTTTATGCTTGAATATTCGCGCGCTAAATGCTGTTATATGCATTTACTAATGCTGCACTGCTTCGTACCATAGTAACTAATGAAATTGTTCTCTTTCTTTATCGAGAATATTTTTCTTCTTTCCTTCTAAGATACCGTCGGATTAAATTGTCAATTGCTTACAAAACACAGTTATTCACAACATTGAAAATGTTGAACTTCTAGTATACACCCTACCTTTGACTTATAATCTATTCTAATAACCAGAATTTCCCACTAAATCATATTACAATGCATCTCGTGTAAAATTATTCAATTATCCTTTCACAATCTATATCCTTTCATCTGTAATATATTCTACTTTATCACCCCATCTTCCCACTAATTCATCCCTACACACCAAATCCCTTAGAACAATCCTTCATCCTTCAAGATTATCACGAAATTGAATACTCTATCGATCAAATTAACCTTCTAGTAAATAGACGTCTCCCACTCGCAACGATCCTTGCAAATCTCGTGCGTCGGTGAAAGTCGGTAAGTTTTGGGAAAATATTTTCCCCGTTTATTACATTTATTTTGCATTTTTATTTCAAAACTAATAGCCAGTGAACAGATTTTATAATTGTCAAATTTTTTAGACACAAAAGCCAATTTAAAAAAAAAAACAAAAAAAAACAAACGATTTCAAATAAATTTTCTCCGTAGCTCCTTCATAAATACATATTATATTTCGATAAATTATTTTTATTCGAAAGAAAGAAGTAATATAGTTATCTTTATCAATTTAAGTCACTTATTGATAAATCGGTATGCAGTACCGTTCTCACTGTAAGAGTAACAAATTATGGTCTCGCTACTAGAAGGTTAACCCCAATCGAACGTCCCCGATTTTATCTGCGAGATCCTCGAGCTGCTTTAACGGTGTAGCCAGTCGCAGACAATCAGGCGAGTTGGTTTCAGCGGCTGCGTATCCTTATCGGTGTCCGGTGTGTCCGCATCGATGCCGTGCCACGTAATCGCCTTTCGCGGCTGGCCACGCCGAGTCCATAACGCGGTCCGACAGCGCGGCAATTTTTCTTGTTTTTTTTATTTTTTTACGGCGCTCGCTACAATGTGTTGCAATTCAAATTAGAGTCCAAGCGTTTGGGCACAGTCGCGCGCGGAACGCGATTACGCGAGAGATATACACAAGAGGGTGAAAAGCGAAAAGCTGATATCGAGGCTGACAAGTTGCGTGATTGCGAGGCATTTATTGCGCGAGAGAGATAATCGGTGAACGAAGAGAGATGTAGGTTGGCAAAGGTTTTGAGGTTGAAGTTAACCCCTTAAACGGGGAAGATGGAGAGTATTTTGCGACATAATTGTGTATAAAATAGTAGAAAATCCTTGGTTTACTGTTCTGTTTTTTTTTTTTTTTATAGACTAATATAAATATACATATTTAACACTTCTGCTATAAAAGGCGCATATATGCATCCTCAAAAATTAAATAATTATTTACTAAAATTGTACACAGATATCTTTTATATTTTTTATATTTTTTATAGTATAGAATTGTTTTCATTTACATGTGCTATGCTAGAATTCATTGTATAATGTTCCTGGATTTTAATATGTATATTTTAGATATATTAACGAAAACTATACCGATCTGTATATCAATAGCAATTGAGCACCTAATGCACCGTAGCGATAACGCNTTCCTGGATTTTAATATGTATATTTTAGATATATTAACGAAAACTATATCGATCTGTATATCAATAGCAATTGAGCACCTAACGCACCGTAGCGATAACGTAATTCTTTAACACAAACTCGTAAAAAATTCTCAATACGTCGTAATGCNTGTTTTTTTTTTTTTTTATAGACTAATATAAATATACATATTTAACACTTCTGCTATAAAAGGCGCATATATGCATCCTCAAAAATTAAATAATTATTTACTAAAATTGTACACAGATATTTTTTATATTTTTTATATTTTTTATAGTATAGAATTGTTTTCATTTACATGTGCTATGCTAGAATTCATTGTATAATGTTCCTGGATTTTAATATGTATATTTTAGATATATTAACGAAAACTATACCGATCTGTATATCAATAGCAATTGAGCACCTAATGCACCGTAGCGATAACGCAATTCTTTAACACAAACTCGTAAAAAATTCTCAATACGTCGTAATGCCATACAAATTGTTCCCCACTCGAAAGAATTAGCTCCGTCGTCATCTTCCTTCCAACCTTCTTCCAACCCACCTAACTCGACCCACTTGTCAAACTCATCCTCCATTCCACCGCACAAACTTTCCCCTGGTCGAAAAAGTCGGACGATTCTCACGATCGAGCGCATAGTTTGGCCCGGAACAAGAGGAAGAGCGAGCCTCTCTCTCCGAATCCTTTCTTCCGCAACAGGGGTGCGCCTCAACCTCTGCGAATTCAACGCGTTTACAGCCAGATAACTCGCCGTCTCGTTTCGCTTTGATCTCGTGGCCGAGTCGCATTCCTCTTCCTATCTCTCTTTATCTCTATTCATTTGCGCGTTTTCCAACATACTCGAGCAATCCCTATTTATTTAGATAATATACGTGGATTAGAATCTCCATATCGGGGATGAAAGGGTGATAGCAGTTAACTTTTTTCGCCATGGCTAATTTTATACTCCATTCATATTTCTCATCCCTGTGAATCTATATTTAACTATTAAAAGTTGAATGATATTGCTGTGAAATTTTAATGAAATTTACATATGACGTAGCGTTTAAAAAAATATTTGACACGTATTTTTTTTATCTACAATCATCCATATTTGGAACGTGAAAATAGCTCTGAAAGTTAGGGATGAAACATATGATTTCCTCAATATTTCTGTGACTATTCATTTTAGTAACAAAATTGTGCAATTTTTAATGGAAGATTTAACTGTGTAGGAGTGTCGATAGCTCTTATATTTATATTGCGTGGACATAGCATGAAGTAATTAGAAATCAGTGCTGGATTAATCAATAAGTGGTTAGGACATCAGGGGAAGGGAAGAGGACATCCAGGAAATTATCTAAATTTTAAAATTTTTTACCTAGCAATAATATTCAAGGGTGTTTTAAAATCTTTTAAGCGCTTAATGCTTCTAAAGATTTTAATCCGGCATTAATTAGAAGTTTAAGCAAACTTTTAGAAAATTAACGATTAAAATTAACGATTTAAATGTAATTTCAAACGATTTTCACCGAATAATACGTTGCATAATAAATTCGGGATATCACATTCGCCAATTTTCTTTCGGTGGTTTCATTCGTGACAGAGCTTTGGATAGGCAGAACGAACGCGGTGGACTATAATACCCATAGCTTTATAGTGCAGATTATGTACTTTCAATTGTCCACTGTTGAGAATGACAATTATTCCGCAACTGCAATTTAACTGTACTTACTATAATTCTATCCGCGGAAACTAAATCTGCTGCCGGATACACATAACTGTTTAAACTGGATGGAACAATTATGACCGTTATGTACTTCCATGTTTCATAACAACCCACAAATTGACCAAATTAAATTTTGTACCATTTGTCTTCCAAAATAGATCCATCTTCGTTATCGACAGTATTCAATTTATTCTTATCAATTGCATGCTTTCATTTTTTAAATTCATACATCAAACTGTTCCTAAAATTTTGATTTACACGCTTTATCGTTGTCGTCATCTCTGTTCCTAATTTTCATTTTTTAAATTATTAAACGTGACCGTCTACAGTTTAGACTAAACTTTTCGAAATTACTGTTTTAATGCTTTCGTCCAGGAAAATAAAGAGTAATAATAAAATGTTTCAAGAAGAACGACGAAACGGTGTTGTACCATCGTCCGCTGTTAAACCTACTGTATAATAAAATTTGTCATTGCCATCTCATAGATTTTTCTTCGGACACAAAATACCACTAAATTGGAACATAGGAGCCGTAGGTACCAGAATTGATGGCAAGTTCGAAACTTACGGGAATAGGATCTGTCGGAGGGCCCTCTGGTGACGAGTGGCGCAGGTGTTACCGCGATAGGTATCGACGAAGTTCTCATACATTTCTATTTTCACATTTTTCCCCAGTGAAATCCAGTGTTATAGCGTTATCGATTCGTGCCATTCGCTAAATTGGATGTTCGAATCTCTTCCACCAATTAACCGAATTAATAAACTTTTTTTTGTTCGTTCTGTCGGATCCGATGAAGGAGTTTAAAATTAAAATGGAAAAATGAAGTTGTTTCTTTTTTTTTTGCGTTTCGTAAAATGTTGCGAATGTAGCGAATTTAACGAGTAGATTGTAGCGAGTGGGATAGAACGTAACAATTCCATCGAATTTTTTAAATTTATCAATATTTATTTTATATTTTATAAACATATATTTTTTATCTCGCAAATTGGTTAAAATATGACTTATTTTTACCGGTTAACTCCAAAACGCTGAACAACTAATTTTAGTAAGATTATTTATTTCATCGTGCCTATTCTTTGATACTGTACGAATTATCACTTTGTTATATATACAAAGAATTAAATAAACGACTTTATATTCGGATTAAGGAATTAATTATAAAAGGGCGTAAAAAAATATAAATCCAATTAGAAGTTAAAAATTAAAACTCCAACCTAATGCATAATAAATTTCACTCAATTTATATACAGTGATAAAGAAGAAGAAGAAGAAGAAGAAGAAGAAGCAAATTGTAGAGAAACTTGTCTTTCATCGAAGATAAAAGCGCGACTCCGTATTTCGCTCCAAGCACGCCATGAAAATCCTCGACAAGTCGCGTTTCCCCGCAAAACGTCCATTACTCTCGTTCATTCGTTCCGTTCGCTTTCTCCTCGAGAGTGCGTTTATTCTGCTTACGCTTGCACGCATACCTCTTTCGACGCGGCGACGTTCTTGTTCCTTGCTCGCGTGCCCGTTTCTCCTCGTCCTCTTGCGTTTATAGTAATACAAAAGAGCGAATGGAGTTCGTTACGGCAGCGACACGCTCCCCGCCACGGGTAATAGAGAAATAAGAACATTCGGATTTGCTGCGACTGGCCGCGAAAAACCAATATGACGGTTGAGTGGTTTTTCTGCGAGCTCTGGCTCGCTTGAAATCTGTTGCCATGTGACGGCGGTGAATGGACAGGATTGGGTTGAGTGGGAGATAATTAATGTTGTCTATGTCGTGTAGGTTTGAGGTGTCTTACAAATTTGGATCACGACGGGAATATTTGGGTACGATCGGTTCTCTAAAGAAAAAAAAAAAAAATTACAATTGATCGCAATTCTTCATGATCGACTTGAAAAGTTTGGAAGTAATAATTGCTATAAATGGACTGGTTGGTATTGGTACAATAAAATTTAGTATTATAATTAATATTCTAATTGGTACATTATAATTAAATAAAATAGATACGCAAATATGTAACTTTTAAGATGCACAACGCTTTTTAACATTTGCAATATAAATCGTGGTACGGAATAGAATTAGATATAACAGACCTATAGTTTTTGTGTAGCCTCGTTCATTATAATAATCATCGTTATAATATTAAAAAACTTATAACGAAAATAGTAAAAATTGTAATATACAATGTTCTATTAATTTTTAAGGAAACTTTTACGAATTCAATCTGATATTCATTAAATTAAGTTACACAGGTTGTCTGTTCTTTTTCTCTGTCTATAAGTCTAAATGGCTGTCGTCTGCTAGTTCGTTCCATTAGTTATTTACAATGATAAAAAATTAAACTACCACGAAGCAGCGGCACGAGGGACGGCTTTATTTATTAAGAATTGTAACGAAGAAAGGATTTCTTCGATTGAGTTGGGATTTTTCATTTCCTAATATGGTATTCTATTAAATTTAATTAGAAGATAAAACGAATGCTTCCTAAATTTGATAAAAAAAAGTACAAACTTAAGTAATTAATTAAAAGGCAAACAAAAAAGAAAAAAGAAAGAAAGAAAATGGAAGTTTTAATGAAAAGTACACAAGCTAATAATTTTTTTTTAAACATTTTGTTTTCTATCAATTAATAATTTTTTTTATAACATTTTCATCGTCTGAGACGAATGAACGAGTGATATCGATGGATAATTTGCACGTTTTCTAGTATATTTTACGGAATATTCGTCAGTGGTAATACTGGAAAACATTTCTCGCAAGCTTCTGGCTGCGAATCACAGATTTCCTAGACTGCAAAGGGCCTTGGATTGAAACCGTTCCAAGATCAGGATGTTGGAGATAGAAGTTAAACCGCACAGTCGGGTACTATAAGCAATATTGGTTTAAGTAAGATTGAATTTCAGCCCCGGCAAGCGATGCACTTATCCGCGGATAAATATAGCTTGAAAATTGAAATTAAGTTATGGATCTTTTGCCACTACCAAGTAAATTGAAGTGATTCATCTTTTGTTAAGAAATAAGATACCACCGACGTCTTTGATTTTCAAAAGTAATCGATTAATATTTTTGCTAAATTTAATAAATCGAATAACAATCCAAGAAACGATAATCAAAATTCTTAACTGATATTAACAAATTTTATTTTATTCAGCTTTTTATAATACTTGGTAGGTGAAATAACTTTCTACCGAAATTATACCTTTTTATATTCTCAAAAATATGAATTTGCATAAAAATCTGCAATCCAGTTATTGCAATATGAAAATAAAAAGGTAATAAAAAGAAAGAGACGTACAAAATGGTACAAGGTTTCCACGTGTATGTAAATTATAGTTGCACGTTATAACTAGCGGTACAATCGAACCTGGCCATTGTCGCAACGTTTTTGACACAAATTCTCGCTCTATTCTGGAAACTCGACAAATCGAATTCAGCAAAACGATCGGCCGGCCGTTAGAGTGTCGCAAAGTGTTACGTCTCCGACACACTGGCAACGAAAGAGACCTCGTTTTGCAATCGCTGCAGATGCGGTCACTTTCACAAGTGCACTCGTTCCAAAGTCGATCACCGGCAAACGCCCGATGCAGTTTCTCTTAAATTTTTCGAAATCGTTAGCTGCTTGAAAATTTTTCCAATTTTGGTACCATACTTGCAACGCATCGTGCCAAACTTGTATCGCCGATCCTTCTTTTTGTCTCCAAAGAATTTTTATCATATTCTTCGTGTTTTGCGAGTTTTAATCATTTTCCGACGAGTTTCTGAAATTCTCAAATTTCAATCGTCGAGAATGTTCTTGCAAAAGCAGCTGGTATCGTGTATCCGTAAATTCACTTACGATATATTCTTCCTTTCTCACCTTTCACTCATTCTTGCGTTCCCCTTTGAAACGACCGACTCGGTGATCGATAAAGCTTCGAGAGGAGCGAGCACCTTTCTATGAATAGGTAAGAATATTGATACAACTCTTAAAGTCGTATTACAATCCGTATAATACTGGATTAAAAAAAAGTTTTCTCATTTTATACGTATAATGCGTAGGAGGTGGTCTAAGGTAATTAACTAAGATCGGAATGCTGTACGAAGCGGTTTATTCTTAGTTTCGATACTTCCAAAGCTAATAGCGAACTGTTCTACGCGAAAGGCCAAAAAGATGGGCACTTGGGTTTGGTCTCTGTCACTCGTCAAGAGACGCAGGTCAACTCGTAAATCGACCCAAAATGCCTACAAACGTTTTATTCCCCCGTTGAATTTAAAAACATTAATTTGTATAATGAAACTTTTATCCGGCATTTCCGCTATGGGTCACGAATGACCTAAAAATTCTAGAAATCGTATCAATCGCGCTTCACTCTTTCCAAAAATAATTTCACTCTATCCCAAAACCAGAGAAAACCTACAAATTTTTCTGAAACTTAAAAATACAGACGCACGTACGCTGTAGACGAGTGTTTCGAGTAAATTCTCAAGCAAACTTCTTTTCATCCGGGCCAATATCCTCGTGCACGAGTAGCCTGAATTATTTACTCGTGCATTCGGGATCTTGTCGAAATTGGGAACGAATTTTCGCAGGAATTATAGCGAGTCACGTAACCTCGATCCTTTTGTGCAGTCAACGAAGAGGGGAAGGACAAAAACGGAAAGAAATAAGGATGCGGACGAAAGAAAAGAAGCATCTCGTTTTCATAGTTATAGCTCGACGGTACCTGGCTTTGCTCGTTTGTTAACAGTCTTGGAACGTGCTTTCTTCGACGGTTAAATTGTACGCGTGACAACCGGCCTCGGAAAATGGTAGGAACGGGCTGTAAAAGCGGTGAAGAGGGATGGGAAGTCCACCCCTAACGGAAGTCGGGTTACTCCTTACTTTTGCTCACCGCAAAGTACCCTTTTAGTATCTTTTTTTTTTCTCTGTTTCATCCTGTTTTTTTACGTTTCGGTGAGCTTCCTTCCTTCAAATGTTTGTTCTGGAACGATGTATAACGGTACGCTATTTAGCCTGCATTTAATTTAATTTAATTTTATAGCAAATTATAGTTCGATCAAATGTTTCTAATTTTAACAGCATTGTTTTATCTTGTTGAGATTATATTCTGAACTGTTGAAAAATATATTTTATACCGCTTCCTTGATGTTAGACAGAAATCAGAAATCAAATGAATGACATTGATTAATAATCATCGTCAAACTATTCAAATATTTTCACATAATTTCGTCCATGAAATTAATTCGACAGTTTACCGCGAATTCTATCGTGTGCTTTTATAAACATTTTTCATAGAGTAATTTAGGTAGTGAAAATGTGTGTTGGATGTATCTTTTTATTTCAAGACCGTAAAATAGTGCTGACAATAAGTAGCGAAGTTTAGACGCGTTTTTATGAAACGCAGTCATGCTCGTTATTTAATGGGTATTTTTCCTACATAAAGTGGCGTCTGTCAGCATTTCTGCACTGTGCCTATGCAAACAGGGAGGAGAAGCTTCCTAAGCTCCAGAATTTAGCTTCGACAGCAGTACTTTTAGCGTAAAAAGGCAGCCGAAAGTGAGCATCGATTGGTTGTGCGAGATGACGCGGTTCTAGGGAGCCTTTTATTTTAAACTCAAATCGAGTGCTTTTCAGATATTTAGAAGTTTAGAGAAAACTTTGCAAACATTTTAAGCAATAAATTGTATGATTTTCATACTTTGAATTCAAAATATATTTTGATCTAGATATTTTTATTTGTAAATATTAAAAAAAAAAAAAAAAAAAAAAAATTGAATTATCGGTAAGTTACTCTCAACGAAGCAAGACGTATACCATTTATTCACACGATGGAACAAAGTTAAAACTATCTTCCTACGATGTTAATTTAAATTCACGAGACAATTAACTAAAACAATTACACCGTTAATGATTTTAAGAGCTTCAACACCGTACCGCATAATTAATTTATCAAAGAAGCTTCTTCTCCGTTACAGTGCCACGGTGCACCAAAGAAATAACGGAAGCTAGAAACTCTGAAACACCCAAGCAATTAAACATCCCCACACTCTCGGTGAAAAATCACGTCGCACGATTTTCATTTCCGCGTCACGTTACATCGTCCCGTGGATTCCCATCCGGAGTGGTTGCCGGCGCTTTTCAACAGCCTCGAGAGCCACGAGGCTTCTAATATTCGCGCGAAAGCGGCGGAAGGGGCGGAGGCGGCGGAAGCGACGGCACCACCCGAGGATGGGGGCGCAATAATTGTTTGTTCTCACCCTCCGCCTCCAGCTCCACTTACTCGTCGTCCTCGTTTGTGCAGCAATAATTTCGTTCGCGTAATTTGCCCGTAAACGACGAGCCGAGAAACTTTCCGCGAGGGTGTCGGCCATCTTAAATCCTCCGAGCCGCGGCCTATTCCACGCGAAGCGTTTTCCTTGACGCCTTTCTTGCCACGTATAGTTATAAACCCGCGCGAAATTACTTAGCGACGAAAGATACGACTATAATTTCATTTGTCGAAGGCAAATTAATTAAGGATTTGAGTAGACGTTTTCAGAATTTATTATTTACTTGAAATTCTGGGTCGTGTAACAAGTACCGAGAATGCTGAATGAAGTTTGGTATTACAATTGTTAACCCTTCGCGACGATACAGTAGTGGCCAATAAAATTGCACCACTTCTGAAGAACATGCACGATTGTCTGTTGTGGTAAAATATTCACAGCTCGTGGTCATGGCTCATTCTCTATAGTCCGCACGGTGATGAAAGGTGGTGCAATTTCCGTGGCCACCGCTGTACGTCGATCTGGACTTTAATATTCTATTTCATTCCATTATCTTAAATTTTAACACGAACGTGTTATCGCGTATAAAAACATAAAAATTTACTTAAATTATTAATAGCTTTTGAAAGTAGCTTATTAAATATGAGCCGATGAAAATGTTAAAAATATCTCGGATCGTAAAAGATGAACGGAGATTAATTTTTATTCTGATCGACCGTAATCCACGAAATAGGCCAATTCGTCAAAACTGTAATTCATAGACGATATTTTAACCACTATTTGTCCAAGATCGGTTAACAGAGGGGCGTCGATAAAATAAATAGCGAGCAATCGAAATTGGTGATGTAACATTGGGCTGGCTGCGGGCAGGCTGTCCCGGTGATACATCGACGGCAATATCCACCTGTTTCGCATGAAATACGAAAGCACGCTGTCGCTTTGCGCTTCCGTAGATCTTCGATATTGCTCGCCGGTCTGAGTTACGGGAGCGTTGCCTTTTTGAACACGGGCCTCGCTCATTGAATATACGGATACCGGCGTGTCCATTTATTCGAGAGCCGGTCTTCCCTGGCATCTCCTTTATAGACGCCCACGCTTTCGATCTCTCGACTTCGACGTGTCGCCTTCGTTGATTCTGTCCTAGTACTTTGGTCCGCCTCGATTTCCTTCGATTCTAACGGTGAGTGTATTGGAAAGCCACAGAGCAGCTAGAAGCTGTTGCAATCCTAGGTTTCTTTGATTGTGAAGAAAATATTAGAAAGGCGAGAGAATTACGCTGTGGGTAGTTACAATAAGGAGCAACTATGCGTATTTTATTTATATAGATACATATATTTTTCGATGAAGTTGGTTACACGTAAAGTCGTTCGGTCTTCAGGTTCTATTCGACATCGTGCTATCGTTTCACTAAAAAAGACAGCTACTTTTTTGAGAAAAATATACAGGTGGTCACGAAAGGACCCATCATCTTGGATATGAATGGTATTTATTTAATGTTACGTTAAACGCCACGCTGATGAAGGTCGACTTTTCGTTAGGCTGTGTGCTGTGATACTAATTAAAAATCGTTTGGTCGGAAAATAGTTAGGAATTGAAGAAGAAAATTGTCAAGGCCTGCGAAGGAAAGTCGCATCTTGGTTTAATGCGATTCAATAGAACCCATTAATGAATCGTAAGGTATTATTTCTTGAAACTGATATTGTCAGTCCTCAGAAACGAACGATGCCTAAACGAAAATTTCAGCATCGGCCCGCAGGGACCAGCGCGGAGTGGCGCTTAACGCGTTGAAATATAATTTTTTTCTCCCTCTATATTCTGCTTTATTTATAATGTGTCATACATAATCGATTTTGGTTTAGTTTATTCATTTGCAGCTCTATCAGTTGTAGAAAATATTCGCTTAATATCTAAAGCGGTCGGATATTTTCGTGACCAGCTGTATCTTTGGTAAGAAAATTTATTAATTAACGAAAAGAAAACAGGATGAAGTTTGAAACGACCCAAAGCCCGTAGCAGGGTTAAAACGTAAATTATTTCGAGTTCGGGTAACGATGCCGTTTCTCTGTTTGAAAGAACGAGAAATTTTGTTGTACAAATCAAGTATATGACGGTTAAGAACGTTTCGGTGACGTGAAAATTACTGTACCAAGGCGCACTGCCATAAACGAGGATTCCTAGCCAGTCGTATATCATTTTGCCTTCTGACCGAAGGCCCCTCGCACCATTAATCTTTGCGGGTTGTTTCTAAGAATCCCAGAACCGTTTGGAAGGCAGAAGTTTTCTGTGCACCTGTCCGAGGTAGCGTTAGTCATCGCTGACACGATCCTCGTCATCGTACAAGAGTTCTAAGTAAAAGGAACTCGATAGAGAGAGGTTTTTAAAATGTAAAAATAGAATACACAATTGTGGCGAAGTCTCAAGCTTGTTGATTATGGTAAAAGGGGATTATGACTCGGAAAAGTATAAACCTGAACATAATAAGAGTATTAACACTAGAAGTACCGAAGCGGTCAAAACGACTGCTTTGAAGTTTCTCAAATAAGTTCTATAAATTCACAACGGTGTGTATTTAAGAATTTTTTGTGATTTTCTGCAACGAATATGAATAAAGATTTGTTTCGCTTGGATCTCGCGTCTCTTTTAAATACCTATTACTTTGAATTTAATCGTCGGTGGTTCTAGTGTTGAGGTTAATAAAAACTGTAGTATTATATGATCATTATGTGCGCTGTGCCTAATTAACGTAAATAAGTACTGTAAACCGATTTGGGTTACTTCGTACGTTTCTAACCATTCTTTGTATAAGACACGGCGAAGCAAACACGTGCACATTGTTGTAAATTAAAGAGGCCGCGGATAAATTATTAAACCTATCCTCGATCAAACAATCGTCGCACTGTTTATTAATATTTAATTTTTCCATTGTTATTTTCCACTTGACTGGCACGTTAATAGAGCGTGTAACTCGTTGGCAAAGAAGTCGAGGCGGACAGGAAGCGAAAGATCTTTCACGGTCTCGAAAAAAAAAAATCGCTCGTCCAAAGAGAGACGATGGCAAAGCACGTTCGGCGATTCGATGTAGAAAAATCGATCGCGCAGCGGATAGCAGGTTCCGTGCACGGTGCTTCTCGTTTCGTTTCATCGTCCTCTGGGTTCCAACGAGCTGCACGCGTCATTTAAGCTCACCCCGAGAACCGGAAGTCGATACGTCGCTGCTCGGTCTACCGCGCTCTGCCGCCTGCACGCAATACCCGACCTGGTCGCTGGTAAATTTCGACGAAAGCGTTGGTCGAAGTTGCTATTGTGGCGAGTGAATGTGGGAAAGATGAAACTCGTGAGCGTAATCGGCGTTGCGGAGAGTGAGTAGAGTTTGACGGTGAACTGTAATCTTGGAGCAACGTCGAAAGACATCGGAGATTTTTTTATTTTTGGTCAGTTGGTTACGATTCCGTATTTTCTTTGTTGCAAACTCGAACTTTTTGTCATAATAATTTAGAATACAGAAGGTACAAAGTTTCTTCAATATTTTTTTCATTTACTTACCCATCTAAGATTTCTCTTTACTCGTCGAAGAAATTTCCTCAGCTTTAATTTTCAATTACCATTTGTAAAATATAAAAATACCCGCGTTCAATAATTGAAAGATTTTTAGTTCATCGTATATTTTCACGCTAGTCTAACAGAAATTTCAGTCGAGGTAGTTGAATTCACCGCGTCAGCTATTTGCTAAATGAAAGATAAACGCGATCCAAGTGCACGGTACACAAAATCTTCCGCATTTCCATGGAAATATCGAAGAATTGTTCCAAAACGGAAAAATGAAACGCTGATCCCACTAATCTGCATATTTTTATCATTTTCGCGTCGCGTCTCCATCGTTACGTCGGAGAAGAAATTCCGGGGGGCCTTTATTTCTCGAAGACAGGATGAACAAAAAGAGACATCCGGATCAACCAGGCGTGAGATCCTCGCGCTTCTGGCGAACACGTGTCTCCGTCGTTGCTTGTGAATGCACCTTGCTCCGAGATTTCGAGCTCCTCTCTTTTTAATTCGTTCGCAATTTCCACGTTCACCGAGCTTGTCCCAGAAAAGCTTCGCGAGGAACGCATGGGAAATGCTCGTGGTATTAGGTGGCATTTAGAGCGCCATTTTCTTTCGAAATCGATTTCTTAAACGCGTTCGTTCGATTTCAGTGGTCCAATAACGAAAAATTGTCTTCGCTTTCGTACAGAAATTTGTGGAAAATTTGCATATCTTAAGTTTAGATTCTTTTCGATTACTGTTCCTTCGTTTATCGTTTTTCGAAGTAAATTACTTCTAATTTAAGGTTTCTTATTTTTATTCCCTGGAAAATATTGGAAGTAGTATATTAGTTGCAGATGTACTTACGCAATACTCGAAGCAAAGTTTCATTAAATTGAAGTTCGTCGTTAAATGTATTTTACTTCGATAGGTATTTCTCGTTCGTAGACTTTATTTTTCGAGTTGTAAGATTGGTGAAGCAGAAGTTCGACTTGTTCTAGAATTCTTACAATTTAACTTCTTCTTTACCGTCTTGAGGACTTTGGTTTATTTACACCTCAAGAAGGAATTCTCTTGATTAGTATCGAGTTGATTGGATGAGCACGTTATTTTAAACTCAAACAGAACTCGTGTTACTTAAGATGTAAATCGTATCAAGGCATAATAATTGTTAAGTTATCACAAGAACAAAGGAGATCAAAATTTCTGATGTCTAATCTTCCATAATTAAATATTGTAATATCGTAGGCAGAATATCAATTTCATAGAGTGTAATTTTCCAAACGTCTTCTCCGTGTCTTCTCGATGTCTTTGTGAAAGAACAATTTTGCACGAACAGCTTCAAGCACTCTTGGTAGATTTTCAGAATTTTCTTCACGTTCCTAACGTCTGCCTTTTGGATCGTTCTACTTTATTAACGAATACGATAGCCAGACGAAGAGAAATGTAAAATGCATGCGGCAGAATGCAACGAGAATTCAAGCAGCTGGCTCCAAATTGAAGTTCTCCGTAAATCACTAAATTTATCGTCGCTTTCGACGTTCCCAAGATCACTTTGCAAAAAATTTTATTCCATCATAATCAATTCCTAATTTAATAACTTCGAGTTGCGCTCGTGACACGGGATAATTGTACTATTTGATAAAAAGAATCCGCTGTTGAAGTATTAAATGGAACAAAGATTGAGAAAAACACAGCTAAGAAGATCGAACACGTTTCACCCTAATTATCACCACTGGCAAGCCCATCGACCATTCTATCACGATCGAATCGAGTTAATTTCGGCCCTGATTTCATCCTGCTTCTGGACCACTCGGTAAAATCGCGATTCGGTGATGCGAAAACTAATTTTAACACCTTTTAACGCGGTCCCGACATGGCGGCGAATTGCGTTCGTTCGTTACGACGATCGAAACTGGCGATTGCATGATCGCATAAACTACCAGCCAATATTTGACCGTTTCGAGCAAATATTAGTCAGTGGAGGGAAACGAGCACCCAGCGAACGCCAAATTTTTCGATACCAGAATGGACAGCGTAGCAACAAATAATTCGACGAATCTCTTTGGAAATTCCATTTTTCTTCTCCCTCTTGACAATTGTGTGTTATATCGATCTCTGGGGCTCGTTTGCCGAGCAACGAATTCATTGTGGAAATTGCATCGACGCCGGGACTCGTCATAGCGCAAATGAAACTGCAACTAAAACGAGATACCCTTGTTCAACACAAAGGGGAAACGTTAATGAAAAATTGTGCTTAAACGAGCGTCGATTAGGGTCAGCGGAATCGATCAATTTCATTTTCGGGAATGGTAGGGGAAGAAATGATGGATGGATGAAAATTCGAGACGCATCGTTAGCAGTAAAGCACCACCTGAACTGAATTATTATTTATAGATGATTTGTAGATGATCCATCGAACGTAAAATTTTTGCAATTTTATCTTTGTTGTGAAAAATAAGGAGCAAGTTTATAAACAGTGAAATTCTAATCCAGTTCCACTGATCATTCATCGAGAGTAATTCGAAGGAAATACCTCGGAGTTACTTATCGGTGAATCGATCCGATGGTCGCGTGAGAGTACGGCGAAACGAATACAGAAAATGTATTCAGGATTAGTTATGATCGGAGGGCTACGCCATTGGCAGACGTACGCGATGCGATCGCAGAAGGTTCATCGGCGAGTGCGTTTTCTCTCGACACATGCGCTTCTGTGTTCCACCGACCGACCGGATCAACAACCGGACGTTCCCCGCCACTTTGCCTTCCTTTGCGTTTCATCTACTACTACTTGCTTGCCTCTCTTTGCGTGGAAATGCACCGTAGATAAAGAAAGTATTTTAACCCCTTGCTTCATTATTAGACCGCGGTTGCATTTATGCCAATGCATATTTTTATAGACATAGATAAAAAAAAGGGACCCAGATAGAAATTTGGTTTATCATTGGAGTGCTCTAAAAATATGTATTTTATTTTTGATACCGTATATTTCGAGTATATTTTGAGTATTTGGGCAATTGGTCGCGCAACTGCTCGAAAAGGGTAATAATTCTTCAAAATTTTTTAATTTATATATTCTTTCGTGATCGATGTAAACAAAGTGTTATTCCGTGAATAGAAAAGCTCGATCTATAAATAACGTTAATTAAAAATTATTCCAATTTTATTCAGTAGTTTACGTTTATATAAAATGCTGTTCAAAAGATTCGTTAAAGCGTCTCGTACACATTTAGCAGCTGATGACAAAATAAACCAAAGAAAGGTAAAATAAAATCACCATCGAACACCTATAACACTAAGTATCCCCAGAAATAAACCAAGCGATCGTTAGAACCTGAATTCTCGAAGCAAATTTTACGAACCGGAACGCGTAACAAATCGTGACCGACAAATCGTGTTCGAACCGAGAATCGCAACGTTTCCTTCGACAGAGAAAAGTATTATAATACTCCGGTGTCCCTCGATGCTAGCCGCCAAGATCGTTGCAGGGTATACTGTTAATTACCTGGCGAACAGATCGATGGCAATTACCATTGGTTCCCCGAAGCGCGGCGGAATCGATTTGTTCGTCTTTAAACGAGATCATTTCGCGCGCTAACCAGCCCTTTTGCGCGTTTATTGCGCCACCGCTGCACACTCCAATTGGAGAAACCGTTTCCGAGAATGCAACTGGCAACTTCTTTGCGCAGTTGGTGGCAGCCAGTTTGAAAACGGAAATAAGAATTCTAGATCTGACCAAAACCAGTCTCGAGTCTTCTTTTGCCGCGAAGAATACTGCGGAGAGTTACAAGAAGGTTAGCAAATGAGAGTTTAATAAAAAATTTTTATTCGTTTAATGGAATTATATGTCTGTTCTTCGAAAGGAATTTTTGTTCTTAAATATCCATTTTTAATGTAAGTAGCGGAACAGAAAGAAGAAAGAAACACAGAAGTATCCACAATTTTTCATTCATTTTGGTTTCTGTATCTTATTAGCAAAAATAGAATTTCACTATTTTCCATTTATTCGTGTCTCGAAAACAAAGTACGTTCCTCCATTTCGTGTTACCAACTCGACGCTGCGTCCTCGCAGAAATCGGGGACGACACGTTGGTCGAACGGTTGCTCGTAGCGCGGACAAACATCCCCAGCTGACATACGCGCGAACACGTGCGTCTCCTCCGCTGCTCGTCTCCGCGCCGCGGTGCTTCTTCCATTTCTTCGTTGTCTGTGCTTCTTTCGGC
Organism: Ctenoplectra terminalis; assembly: GCA_019453375.1. Lineage (NCBI taxonomy): Eukaryota > Metazoa > Arthropoda > Insecta > Hymenoptera > Apidae > Ctenoplectra > Ctenoplectra terminalis. Next base: position 355,942 of record SMSQ01026164.1, on the reverse strand, counting down.
GCGAACTTCTGCCGGTCAGTATCGTTCGAAACAGCCGCCGCGAAACAGCTCGGCGACTCGATGACCTGCGAACGTCCGCGACCTTTGAAATTCCTCCAGGAATTTTCGCTTTGCTCCTTTTGACATCGAACGGTTCGTTTCAACTTAAAGTTCGAAAACACGCAAGTTGTAAAGCTTGTTGGAAGTACGGAAATTTGTGGAAATTGGCGACGGTGAAAAGTCGCGTTGATCGGAAATTGCATCGCGGACGTTGATTAATTAGCGTGCAGGTGATTCGAGTTGGTGCGTATGCGAGTTAAAGTGTAAAGTGTGATTTGTATTTAGTCTTTGTACCACAGAAATTTTATGAATTTTAAGATCTTTTACGTAGCAGTAAGTTTTGTAGAGAGGCCTACCAATTTTTTAGGTGCTTAGATCTCTGAAGGTCTTAACTCGACACTGGGTTGGTGCATATGTAATTGAAGAACTTTTCTATTTAGATTTTATATACTTTTGCCCCACAATTCCTAATATACCACAGTCACAAAGGAATAAATACAGTTTTTTTTTTTATATAAAGCGAGTAATATGTTACTATAGGGCCAGACTTCTATCCCAGACTTATCCTACACGATTCCAATTCATTAAATAAGTCATTGTACACGTTGCATTAAGATTCCTATGTCGAATAAAAATGATTCAAAGTATCTAAATGATTAGCTCAGTTTTAGACGAAATTGCGCGTTGTAGAAGAACAATTTGTATCGTTCAAGTGTGTCGTCGGATAGTACGTACGTCATTTTTTAAGTTGGCACCTTATTTCCGAAGTTATTGCCAAGGTGTGGTTGTATTAGGATTTATATACATGTAGTTGTACAAGACAGTTTCTAGACATTCAGTTAACTCTGGAGACGGTCATCTATTTGAAAGTTTGTACAGCGTGTCCGTTTCAAAACCAACGTTACGAATCCTTGCAGACGTCCTCTGCACATAAATTTGCCACCTCCTGGACAAGCGTACCCAGTGGTAGAAACTGTATTCATCTTCTAAATTTTCGTAGAGTGAAATCATCGGATCAACGGGTGCAAACTCGTTTGACAATGAAGTATGTGAACGAAAGTTTGTCTTCGATAAATTCTCAAAGTGATTTTCACTCGGTCACAAACAGCACCGTTTGTCATAGTTATGTAGTTAATTTGATAGAATTTTTTGCCGCTGTTGGCAATAATTTTCACTAAAATCATAGTTCGTTCGAAGACTCTTTGAAAGATCTTTATTCGTTATGAACATGTGGGATTGATTCTTAGAATTTTTTGTAATTATCATTTATTTGTCGGACTCGAGGTACAAAAAACTTAAACCGCTTAAACGACTGTTTCTTTTTCACCAGTCTAAAGTAAAGATTAATTTACAACGAAGTCAAAACCGAAATCCAGGAATCTTCAAATTTTCATAAATTGCTCAATCAAGTTAATAAACCAAAGTGTAAAAATCTTTGAATCTTCAAAGACTGCTCAATCAAATTAATAAACGAAAAAGTAAAATTCTTCGAATCTTCACGAATTACTTAACCAAATCGGTGGACTAAAAAATATAGAACCAGCTGGGTAAATTACAACACAGAACAGATCGAAAAACAAGAATCTCCATATATTCGGAAACAGATGAGAAAGATTAATAAACCAAAGGAGAACAAGAATTTAAACCTGGAACGCTTCGCTCTCAAAAAAATCTGCCATCTTCCTGGTTCAGATTCAAAAAGGACACGCGGATTTGGAGAGAATCACGGTTAAGATAAAAAGAACCGTTCCTCGAAATTCCAGCAACCACAGCAGGTACTCAAGAATCCGGTCGCGAGGACGTGTCAAGGAACCCGGAAGCCCGAAGTGTCGTGTTGCAATTCGTAGCTGTTCACTCGAAACGCGTAAACAGAATCAAAACCAAGACGGTCCTCGATGAGAGCTTGGCTCGTTCACGGTGGTCGTCGATCCGAGAATCTTCGATAGCTTTCTTCGGTTCTCGAAGATCAAGCTTGCGAAGGATCACACTCGCCACGGTTGAACGTCCTTGAATGGGGCGTTCTAGTTTTTCCGGATCAAATAGCGGAGATCTGGGATGTCCAACTGCTGCAGCTGCATCCGCCGCTGCACCGCGGACACTTATCAACCGCTGAGCTCGCAAAGATTTGGAAGCAGCAGCGTGAGGCTCCATAGGGATGGCAGGGAAACTCTCAGGAGTCCTAGGAATCAGCGGAGAAAACTCAGCGTGCGATACGATGCGGTGAGACCAGCTGGAGCTGCAAGGTTAGACGATTGTCAGAATTCGTGACGTTAACGATCATGATTCATTACTTACGGAGTTCATTAACAATGGTTACTGCTATGAGCTTCATCTTTTATAATTATTCGAAAGATTATATTCTTACCTTTCTTGAAAAATTGTGTCGTAAAAAAGAATCAATTAGGGCAAGTTGAGAAAAAAAAAATATATTTGGATTTATAATATTAATAATAATATTTGTAATATTCAGTTTACTGCTAAAAACAGCTGAAAAACGGAACATTTTATAGCCTACACGAGATCGAGTCTTCTCATCCGGAATTACCCTACATGGAGGGAATCGTTAATAATTTTAATAGAAAAAATAGTAAATGGTAAAGAATATTTTGCAAATACACGTGTGACAAGATTCATGAAATTTTTAGCTCGTTTTTCGTGCGCTGTTCGCATACTTGGGAATTTCCTATTTGCGTAAACAGGCATGATGTACTCGGAATAGTAATAATGTCGGACCTGGATTAGGTTGGAATAGTAATGGTGATTTTACTGTCAGGTTGTTCGTGAGAAACTGCTATTTGACCTTGAGAGTATTTAACCTGATTGGTAAAACAGTTTTTTTTTTTCTATATTTGGAACGATAAAGAATTTTATGCAGAACTAGTTCCGGTTAATGTTCTAAATATCAATGAATATTTCCTTAATTACAATGTTAAGTTACTATAAATGTTGATATTTAATTAATTGATATTAATAAAATGAGTGACACAAAATGATACAGTAGCATGACAAATGAAATGAATTTTAATAATGATCTAACGCGCCCACATTTTTTATGTTACAGGTGAGTGATCATGGCTCTACTATTTCTAATCCTCTTAAACATGAAAAAATAAGGTAAGAACATAATATTTTTATAGCAATTTATAACTCACAATAAAAGATATCTAGTTACGTCTTATGCCTCTAAAACACACAAGTTAAAATAAGAGAACGGTAAATAAATTATTTTAGGTGCAAGTTCCATTCTCGCTCTTCAATGTCTAAATTATGCACGCTCTTAGTTTCACACATTCTCTGTCATGATTTTAATATACCGTTGAAGTAAAGTGAATGTAAAAGAAGATTAAAGTATCAGAACTTTAGCATAATTCCTATTGCTCTTCCAAGTAATACTCTGTGTAATACACTGCAGGTGTATCGGTTGTACCGGTACCGAGTCGTCAATTTATACAACTGTTAATGAATATAAAATTTTTTTTCCTCACAAGAGAATAAAATTTTAATTACAGAAGGTAAAATTCCAAAACAACTTTGCGACTCGAATTTAGAACTCTCCAAAAGCTCTCACTGTTTCCAGCGCACAGATCGTGCTGAAATCAGTCCACATCCCTCTCACACTTTTCAATTTTCCCAATCTCTACACACGATACATTACATTTCATAGAATCTCGAACCAGCATCAAAACTGTGGCAATCCTCCTACAATCCTATTCCTTCTCTTCACCAGAGGGATTCCACCAATACCGACCTTTCCGCAAGCCCTCAGGAACCGTTCGGTTCGTGTATACCGATCCCTCTCCTAACTACAATATCCTCGCGTCTAAGACACGGACCTGGTAGGATAATTTCCAAATGAGTTCACTAGCAGGCCCCGGACGAAACGCCCTTCCTTTCCTTTCCTCGTCCTCTTTCTCACTTCGACCACCACACTTGAGTCACAAAACCAATGAAAAAAAAATGGAAAAAAAAAATTTTAATCGTTGCTCAATTCTACAATCCGTACAATCCTCCGCAACCCTCCCCAACCCTCTAGTATCCTCAAATTGGCAATTTTTGGAAGCTGCCACGCGACCTCCGTGTTCTCCACGACCATTCATCTATCCACGGGGTTAGCGTGGCGCTCGCATAGTACTCTCCGTATTCCATAGTACTCTGTAACCATGGAGGGTGCGCGAAGGGTTGCGGTCACGTGACCACTGGCTCAAAGAGGGGGTAGTCTCATGATTTTTGCACGATCGTGCGGAAGTGGCCGTCAGTTCCGCAGGAACTCTCGGACGGTTCGGACGTTCGCGGTTTCCTCTTCGTTCTGTCTCTTTCTTTTACTCTGATTCTACTTCTGCGTGATCAGTCGCGATCTCGTGTCCGCCAGTCGTTTCGCATTGTTCGTTCCCGTTTATCGGTGCACTTTATCGTCCCTAAACACTCCTCATCCTACTTTTTTTTTCAGTGCTTCTGGTTTTTATCCAGTTTCTTTGTACTATTTTTTTTTTTCTTGGTAAATTTCTTACGTAATATTCCTTATTTCATTTTCTCTTATAATATTTTTACAAGTTTCTCGAATAACTATGTTTCTTTTATTCCTTTTTTCTTTAAATGTTGTTTTTCATCTGACTTTTAATTAAAGTCTCGCATAACGCGTGCGTTTTTTTTTTATTATAGTGTGAAAAAAAATTGTTGTACTTGGAGCTAATTTCCAAATTGTTCAAGTGATTATTTACGTTTGCAACAAAAGTAATTCATCGATCCTGCGTTTACGTTCTATGAATGTTTCGAGTAGTATTGCTAATTTTTTTGATACTTCGATGTTTGTGGTGGAAAAATGATTTGTATAAAATTGAATTTGCTTTCAAGGAATCGACGCGTTTCTGTGGTTTAGTTTTTTTAAATTCACAAATTTGAGCTGGTGTATCGCAAACATTTGGAAATTCAGTGATAATCGGATTTAAACTTAAGCGTTCCAACAATGAAGCGACTAATTGCAAAACGACACAGTTCGAACGAGGAAATTGCTGTTGTGTTTTCGACGATTGATTCCGTCGCCTCGATTCAAAGCACTCTGTTTGATACTTCACGTCGGTATTGGTCGATAGCACTCGACAGGATACATTCTGTAAAAAGTAACAAGAAAAATGGTGCCGAGACAATTGCTCTGCGTACAAAGCAAATAATAATTTCGCGATTGTTTCTCGCGTTAAGCTTCAGTGTTTTTCTATTTTGAATATTCTTCATAATTTTTTTTTCTTTTATAACAGTAGATTTTTTTTTTTTTTTTTTTTGTAAATAAAATTTACAAAGAAAACAGCCCTTATTATTAGTTAAATTTTAAGGCTACTGCTTTCGAATATTTCAACTCGGTTTTTCTGTATTCATTTAGAGATTAATATTTCAATGAGATATGATTCCTTGTGAAAATTGTAAATTTATTTATTTATTATTTTTTTCTCTTTCTTTTTCTAAGAAAATTGCATTTTTTCGCTCATTACTTTGACTTCGTACTATATACACTTTGTTTAACAAAATCTGTCTTTTCTCTTCGTTTCGCAACTCCATCTACAGATCCATACTCGTGCTTCTAAACAACGTTCAGTGACCTAAACGCGTTAACCAAATTCCACGCGTTCAATTTCATTGTAAGCTGACCAGTTTCATTAACGCACATGAATGCGTTGCAAAGCAAAGCTACCAATTGAAATTGTTGTACTCCGCGAATCGAGAGTTTCATTTTCTATCGTATTTGCCTTTGGTGGAACATTTCTATCTTTTTACACCTCAGGTGAAACTTTGTCTTTAAAAGCTTTTTGCCAACGGCTTGATTCAAATTGTACGTACACGATGGAACAAAGACATACCGTGCCGATATCGAGTTCAAAATATTGCAATCTATTGATTCANTTTTGCCAACGGCTTGATTCAAATTGTACGTACACGATGGAACAAAGATATACCGTGCCGATATCGAGTCATTCAAAATATTGCAATCTATTGATTCCACGAATAATCGAAACAGTAAATTACACGTCGTAAAAAAGAATTTGCTTTTTTTCCGTCTTTTGTAAGAATGCAGAGTTTTCTCTATAATTTATAATAACAACAGTTTAGTATAACTGAGTTGTATTTAAAAGCAACTAATTTATTTGTCGAATGAAAATTTTACTTCTGCGAACTTTCATGTGCCATCAATGGTACACAAATCTTATTAACGCTAAAATCGTCGATGATTAAAGCATACTTACTTCTACCGAAGATATTAAAGTGAAAAGTGTATGAAAGAAATTTATCGATATTTTTAGCAGAAAATCACGGAGAATCTTCTCAAAGGTGTATCATTTCGACCGCTTCGGCAATTCTGATCTTAATAGTAAAAAAAAGAAATAAGTAACCGAAAAAATTCAATTTTCAATCCCGCGTTTCGATTTCACTAGTCTCTTCTAACGTTCGCTCGATCTTTCGCTTCAAATCGATTTCAGAGGTAGTGTCTTTTACGTGAACTTTATTAAAACCCGTCCGAGTGACGATGGAGCCGAGGGACGTTCCATTAACAGCCGCGAACGTGCGAAATATCGAGACTTCCAACGGGAATCGAACTTTTCGCAGGAAAAATCGTGCTTTTAGCATCGTGACTCGATCCCCTACACTCGCGTTTTACTTTTTTCGCTTTCCTGTATCGCTGTCTTCGTCGTTCCAGCGAGTCGATGTCGCGTTCATCGTGCAAATAACGCGCCCGGGCACTCGAGATGAAATAAATGAAATTGCTGTCCCACGTAGCCTCCACCAGCGGCCCGAAAGCACTCTGATTAATGTCGGAGCATTGTGCGACTATCTGCTGGCCCCGGTGTCCGGAACGACGAAGCGATTTTCATTATGGTTACTACGATTATCCGACAACGAAGCCCTCGTCGCTGGGCCTTGCGCTGAAGCTCACCTCCTGTTCCATGGAAACTTGTTTTTTTGGATTATTAGGGATCTTCTTCTCTTCCTTTTCTTTTTCGTGGTGTGGTTAAATAAATTAATGCAGGAGAAATTGACTAATTTTTGCAGTCTCCATGAATGGAGCAATTTTCTAGGACTTGTTAGGTTAAGCGGTAACCATTTTTTAAAGGATTCGTGTATTTTTTAGGAACGAGGTTAAAGTAGAAGGGATGTTTCGCGATTAATGGTGTTACCTTAGCTTGTTCTCGTAATTAATTTTTCTTGATAAAAATGTTTTCGCGACACATTGTTGCAAACATTATGTACGACGAATGCATCGCAATTTCCGACATGTTAATTCGTTCCTGTTGTAAATATTAATTACACTTCACGACACCCTGTTCGGAGAAACAATTTTTTTCTTATCTCATACATAATGAACGCGTCGAAATATTCAGTTTCATCGAAGAGGAATTCGTTGGGAACGAATCGACGATTCGTGGAAGCTCCGAGTCGGAGGTTAAATATGTATGCGTGGAGAAAAAGTGCTCGGTAGAATGCAGCGTTCGTTGAGACGCGCCTCTTGGCATTTACATCGTGTTCACCGTGGTACTGTTACTTCTGCGGGTTTCGTTGATACCACGATTCTGGAACAGATTCTTCTCATTTCTGCGAAATTTCCCAGAAAACGTGTTCGTTTTGATATACGGTTCTTGAAATTGTTGAATACGGCGTTGAATTTGGATAGCCGGACTTACTCTCACTGTTTCGAGATTAATTTCGCTTTTCATCTGCAATTTGTCAGTTTCTTTGGAATTCTTTTATAATCTTTAACCCATTTGCATATGGAACGCACACGTGTGTTCGATCTTCTTGATTGTGATCACAGGAAGGTACATAGACGTTCTTAGACTATTTTCGCAATGTCGGTGAACCGATACGTTAGTGTTATTTCTACCCTGTAAGATAACGTTGAATCTTTATGTTCTTGCGGATAAAATTTTCAGCTTTTTGCGTTGGTCGTTTAAAATACTTGCACACCGTGCAAAACTATAACATTAGTCTGTACCTATTGATTTCCTTATTATCGACAATTTTATACGTATGTACTGTTCATGTCACAGAAGAAGTCATCCGGAACGCCACACGGGCAATGAGTCTTCAGCTCGGTTCGCTTGTGTTACGCCATCCAATTAGTATCTGCGACCATTTCGGCAAATAGTACGCAAGAATCAACAAGCGCGTGCGATACGAGGCTGTGTCCCTTCGAGACTGACCAATTAGACCCGCGTTCTTTCCAAGTGACTTCTCGTGTAACGTGGACAGTACACTTTCCACTCTTATCGCTCACGAAGTACCGAAATATTAGATATTCCATAACTTTTCAAGTATTTGTGCTTAAAATTAGATATACTTGATGCAACATTTTTTTTTATCGATGAGAACATATTTCTCATTTTTTGCTACGATGCAAATGGGTCGAACGAAGAGTTGAGGTTTCCTTGTTAAAGCGTATAAATGGATTAAAAGAGAATATAAATTGTATGAGATCATGCACGGTAACCTTTAGAGAATTCATGGTCGTGGAAAAAAAGATTCGAGCTTGCCGTGAATAATACAGTAAGAGTAAGAGAGACATCTGGTTCACGTTTGTAAAAGCCAAGAATCGAGCTGTCTAAAATGCTTCTCGAACCAGTGAAGCACTCTGTAAGTGCTCTGTACTTTATTTACAAGATATTTGTGTCTTTCGTCCGTACGAGCCTGTTTTGCTCCCTGGTAGCGTTCAATTATTTTAGGAAAGTCACTCGACGCGGCTCTGTTCAAATTATTCTTTTTTTCTTGCGCGCTATCCTGGGTTCGCTGAAACAAGAATACCGTATTATGTTTCCAAAATATAAAGCGTCGAGAAAGGGACCATTGTTGCGTTAAACTTGAATTTCCAAAAATAGATTTTTCATTTCTGAATCACCAGTTCTTCGTTTCGAGTTTCAATGTATAGCAGTCCAATGTTATTCCTAGAAACAAATAACAGATTTAAAGTTAACAACAATACGTCACGACCTCGAAGATTAGGAACAAAAAAATTATTTTGAATTGATCTTCCCTAGAAATTTAAATATGGAGAATATGAAGAATAACAACACAAATAGTAGGGAAAGATGGGGTAATTGGGAACAATTAAGGGAGATTTAATAAAAACCAATGAAATTACATAATTATGAAATCATTTTTTATCTCATTTCAAGCTTCGGTTAGGAATCTTTGAGTTCAGTCACATTTTCTTGAAAGATAGTAATAAAATTAAAATTTTAAATAATATTAAAAATAAAATTTTAAAAAGTCGGGATAATTGCGAACAGCTCTTCGGCCGAACAGCAAAACTGAACGACTTGGGCTAATTACGAATTGCTTCGTTTAAGGCTTTATAAACTATAATTTTTGGCATAAAATATATCGTAAAATATCGTACGAAGAGGATATCGTATACGCGTGGTTACAAGATGGAGGAGGACAGGAAAACAGTGGATAAAATAAAAAATGAATTAACAAACTGCTAACAAACGTGGATCCAGCGATAATTGGAAAAAAGCTTTCAAGTTTAAAAAATATGTCACACTGTGGTACTTTCTCCTTAACTCCTAACCATTCGGCGCAGCACTAACCTAAAACCACCCCATAACCGGAAACGATCGAAATCTCGTTTGTTCGCGTGAAACGGCCGCGTACTACCAGCATGCAAATGCAGGATCGCGGAACGGCGAAATAATTTCTCGATGATTGCGTTCGGTCACGTTTGTTTATGCGAGGCTTCCCTATAAATATTCAGCGTCTCCGCGTCCCCTATTTTTTCCCCTTTACGTTTCCGCTCGTTTCGAGCCTCGAGCTCGAAATCCCGTTAGGGAAATCGTCGAAGAGCTCGCTAACGAGGAGACGCTGTTTCCAGCGGTGCTCGCGAGAACGATTCGCCCCTTCTACGGAACATAGGCGAATACCAGTGAAAGTGAAAAAGGTGCGTGCGAAGCTTACACGGTGCAAGCGTTCCGTTCAATTCGATCAATCGTACGCGCACGGACGGATCGATCGATCGATCGACCGATCGACTCCATTCTGTACGCTGGATACCACACTGAGGTGAGATCCGCTTTCAATTTTATGGGATAGTTTTCTTTTTTTCTTTTTTTGTAAGATTATGGATTTTTTTTCTAGTTTTTCTTTGTATCTTTATTATTTTATTTTAAAAGAAGGTAGGATGGATTGGACTACGCGTATAGCGTAGTTGGTAAGTATTACTCCATTTTATGGAATACAAAGATTTCGAAATTCTGAGATCAATGACGAGTGTTAGGAATTAATAGTTAACGTTACTTTTTCGTGGTCCAAAGAAGCTCCAATATCTATCTTTCGTTTTTATTACAATTTGAAACCAACGTGTGATGAGTTTTGTGTATAAAAAAATCATAAAATAAATTTTATATTAATGCATTTTTAAGAAATACATTTTTTTCAATAATAATAAATAATAAATGTATTTATCCAGAAATATTCCAACTATCGATCGGGACTAGTTAATAATTAATTCTGAAGTTTCAGTATTTAACGTAGGTATATAATTGATTTGATAGCTAGATAATTGATAACGTTACATTTACTTTTCATTTTCGCAATAGCATTATTATTCCATTAATTATCGAAGATTCAATCAATTTATTTGTTTTATTGTGTTCCGCGCCAATCCACTTCAGATATATCCTAGAATTGATCGAACTCGAATTATATGTACCTGGGCGAATAACAGTCCTAGAAACAACGATCAAATTATTTCCGCTTCGATATCCAATCGTAGATGCGTCGCCGTGATCAAGAAAGGACATCGAGGCAGGTGCATCGACTCGATAAAAACTCAATTAGAAGCCGGAGTCGTTTGTCGATGGTTCCCTCTTTGCTGCATCCGTATCGCGGTAAACCTGACAGAATTCGATTAAAAGTTGTAGACGCGATTAGATTGCTCGTACGGCGTGTTTCGTCTTTGATGAACACTTCATTTTTCCATTCATCTTCACCGGTGAAAATTCTTCCCAGACCGTTCAATTTTGTTCGGCGAGTTAATTGAAATTTTTCTTCGAATCTTGGATTACGAAATATTTGAAAATTTTTCTCTTCGATCGTGCAATTTCAGAGATATTTTATAGACCTTGGAAGTGATCTTGGCACGGTCTCTTTATTTCTATATTTTTTCTTTTTCTCCTTCTTCCGTTCAAAATTGAAAAATTTCTTAACGAAAGAGAAACACGATTGGATCGACAGATGCAGGAAACGGCGTAAATAATGTTTGCCTGATTTCCTAATTCTGCTCTATCAATTCTTTATTTGTATATTTCATCCCTCTTGTCCATTCCTATTTTCTGTTATCCATTACTCCTGAAATGTTTTCGTTAGTTGGAGCTTTCAAGAAACTTATATGATTACGTCTTCGTATTATTTTGAATCTTCTTAATACAATTTTATAAAGTTTTGATGAAAAAAACAAAAAACTAGAATCAGTACAGAGAGAAAATGAAGTCGTATAAAAGTAGAAGTGCACTAAAATCTCTTTAACTATATTACTGTTTAATTCATGTCTCCATTAAAGAGGTGTAAAGTCAGTTAGAAAATATATTTCATCCTACATTTAGCTCGATCGTAAATTTGCCACTAGATCTCTCCAGAAAACCTTATCTCTAACGTACAAGACATTTGTCGTTACGACTTTAGATCTATATACCGAAATCGATGTCGAGACGAACATTTGTACGAATGACTACGTCTGAAAAGCTTCTCCAATAGTATACCACGACACCATAAAACGTGTCTTCCGAAATAAGGTACTATCGGATAAATCATGCCACCCCGAATGGCCGAGATAAACGAACCACTATCTCTGTACCACCATCGTTAAAGAATTCACGGTTCGACTATCTGTAACGTCAACGAGCAAAGGAGCAAAGGAGCATTTTAATTCAATTACTTTCATCGAATCAATTAGCCTCATCTTCGACCAAATTGGTTTATCAAGGACAACGTAATACCCGTGGCACGACGGTGGAAGTTACTGCATAAACTCGTAGTATAATCAACTATCTCGAACACGCTGACTTCTAATAGCAAATTCGAGTCAAGTTACCGTTGCATGATCATGGAATTGGCAAGTTTGTGGCTAAGTACGTGCCTTCTTCGATCATGGAACGTTTTCAGTGCGAAAGACAAATAATTCAATGCGCTTCGCGGCAGATGTTCCGAGTACCATTTCCGTAGGACGATACAAATATGGCGGAACCGGAAAAAATTGAAGACTCGTATGAAAAATTTTGCGATAAAATATACCGGGTGAATTGTTACCAATTATAAGTAGACTGCGGTTTTTTATGAAAATTCATATTTTTCTTTTAATACAACGAAAAAGAAAGCAAGTTAAATGGGCAATTGTTTTATTTATTAATTATTGTAACGAGTACAGTACTATATTTTTCGTTTGTTCATATACTTTTGCTTACAATGTGCATTCTGTGTATGTATTTTCATGCCTTCAATTTTCCATAAATGCATAAAGATTCGCGGTCTAATTGTACGCCAACCATACAATTCTTCTACTGTTCCCAAATAATTCTTATTCTTCAAGAATGGAGACTTAAACTTTCGTTACTTCTTGCAACCTCGTTTCACGGACAATTGTGTGATTTTGAAAGAAATTACTCGAAGTCTCAAAACACGTCTCGGTTACCTATTTTTATTCGTTTGTGTAAAGTTTGCATTGAAAGTCAGAGTTGGTGAGATAATAGCGCGACATGGAAAATAAGAATGACAATAGTGTCTAATTGGATGAACAAAATTTCGTTCTCGTTGAATATTCAGGATACGTTTCGAATGCAGGACATCGTTTACCGCGGTGGTTCGTTGGTGTTCTTCCACGTTTCCACGGTGGTCGACTCGACTTCGTTAATTGTCTCGGTTACCTTGTTTTCGGCGATGGCTCAGGAGCGTTTCGAATGCTGCGCGGTGAATGTTATTAGATTATGTCGATTCCTTGACTATTGTTCCGTGCCGAAACACAAGCTAGCCAAAACATTCGTAAAGCCAAGACTCTCCATAAATTGCCAACCTTACGGTAGAACGCGTAGCGGCAATAAACCCGTAAGGCCAACAAATGTAGAAGCGATCTTAAGCATTAACAGCAGTCGACTGACGACTTTTGAAATTTTTAAAAGCCTTTAATCCTTGGAAACAGCATGAATCATAGATTAATCGGCTTTATGACTTTATTGCCCACGCCAGTCATCGACCCATCGCTCCCTTCCTCAAAAACATACCCCTACTACCAGATCCTATTAGTTACACCTCCTTCCAGTAAAATAAAAAATTCAGAAATTCTACCAATCCTTGTCTATCTATTAGATACTCCTTCAACCACACCACTGTCAGAAAACATTATAAAGACGCAGAATGTCACCGAAAAACGAGTTAACTTCAACCACCTCAACTCCACACGATCTCATAAATGTACAATAGATAGATCCTGTAAAATAGATTCGTACAATTATAAATGTGAGAGTCACCGTCCAGAGATCACCACGCTCGTGAACTTCATTTAATCGGCGACTTCGAAATAAAATTAAATTGAACGGAACAACTATTTCTGCTAGCAGACGGTACTTGAAAAATAATTAGCACGGTATCAATTCGAAATAAGTGTAGGATTTTGTATTTTATATTATACACTGCTAGATAAATATTAAGATTCGTTGTCGTTTTAGAAAAGAATGTTCTAAAAAAAAAAACAAATATCCCAAGTTATTTTAGTATAATTAAAATCGGTGCAACGTGCATGCGCGTGAATAAACGAACGGTAGAAGGAAAGTGGGATTTAATTGCACGGAATTGATTCATGAATGTGGTTACTCGCGCGTTTATCACGGAATACGTGTTCTGCCGGAATACGTCATTGATGTATCTATAATTTATTATAGAAG
>SMSQ01026164.1:297819-341760 GCA_019453375.1 Ctenoplectra terminalis | reverse complement strand
CCTTTAATCCTTGGAAACAGCATGAATCATAGATTAATCGGCTTTATGACTTTATTGCCCACGCCAGTCATCGACCCATCGCTCCCTTCCTCAAAAACATACCCCTACTACCAGATCCTATTAGTTACACCTCCTTCCAGTAAAATAAAAAATTCAGAAATTCTACCAATCCTTGTCTATCTATTAGATACTCCTTCAACCACACCACTGTCAGAAAACATTATAAAGACGCAGAATGTCACCGAAAAACGAGTTAACTTCAACCACCTCAACTCCACACGATCTCATAAATGTACAATAGATAGATCCTGTAAAATAGATTCGTACAATTATAAATGTGAGAGTCACCGTCCAGAGATCACCACGCTCGTGAACTTCATTTAATCGGCGACTTCGAAATAAAATTAAATTGAACGGAACAACTATTTCTGCTAGCAGACGGTACTTGAAAAATAATTAGCACGGTATCAATTCGAAATAAGTGTAGGATTTTGTATTTTATATTATACACTGCTAGCTAAATATTAAGATTCGTTACCGTTTTAGAAAAGAATGTTCTAAAAAAAAAAACAAATATCCCAAGTTATTTTAGTATAATTAAAATCGGTGCAACGTGCATGCGCGTGAATAAACGAACGGTAGAAGGAAAGTGGGATTTAATTGCACGGAATTGATTCATGAATGTGGTTACTCGCGCGTTTATCACGGAATACGTGTTCTGCCGGAATACGTCATTGATGTATCTATAATTTATTATAGAAGCAAATGTGTATTAAAATGGGGAAAAATGAATACTTACTTACGATATAGATTTTATATTTCACTACGTTACAAATTAATCGTTGAGATTCCCAAGGTGTATAATAACAGAATTATGATAGAATTTTAAAATATTTGAAATTTAGGTAACAAGATTCTCTCTGGAACGTTGAAAGTACGCGAACTTTCCATAGCAGCGCGCATTTTGTACTAATATTAGGCTGTCTATATTTAATGTCGCACTTCCTGTCCAACGAAGATGGTTGATACATTTGGGACGAAACGTTGGTCTGCTCGTTTAATTATAAATATCAGAAATAAAATTTGCATTACAAAAATGTCAATATACGCTTGTAAATACCAGGATCTGGTAAAACTTAATAATTCCGAAAAATGTTGCTCCGTTAACTGTTAATTGATAAAAACTTGATTCGTATGTTTTTTCGGAAAGATATCAAACATTGTATAAATGTATTTTTCGAAATATTTGATGAAATTGAACGAGAAGCTCTATTTGAAAAAACATTTTAAAGTAACGTTTGCAAAATGCAGACTGTTTCAAGTGCAAGGAAATAACGCTGGAAATATCAATAACCAGTTTGCTTCCTTTTCACGAGAATTGAATGCTTCTCTGCTATGCGTACTATGCTGAATCATTCATAACTTTCAACAGACGTATTATCTCGAAAATTTGCTTTGTTCGTTGTGAAATTTCACATTATACGTCACGTATATGTATTATCGTTAAACTCCTGAAGGTGGTTCCCCTTTTTCGAGCAAAACAAGATACGATTAAGTTTTGACAATAAATAAACGGTATCTATACACTACTTATTTACCAAGCTGTACGAACTATAATTTTTTGTAGCAATTTAAACTTTGGATAATGAAAACGAACGTCAAATAAAATGTAGAAGACTAGGTAACCAATGTTAGAAGACTATAGCTCGTATAAATATTAGATTGGCCGAAAAGTTCGTACGAGTTTTAACGTGTAAATGAAAAGCAATTTTCTTTCATAAAGGGAAATGTTTTTATCCAATAACGTATTGTCCATTTTAGCTGCTAAGTCACCTTTCTTTTTATATTTCTATTGCATTTAGTTGTATTTCAAAGCGCGGGGAGATAATTATCGCTAAAACCCGCACGATCTTATTGGCCACTTAAAATCCTTGAGTCATATCATATTATTATATCAAATTGTTAAAAAATTACTCGCAACGTTGTTGTCCCTCCCAATGGGAGAAATTATTCGCAATAGCTCAGCTGATTTTACAGAGACTACAAATCAATTTGAACAGCTTTCATTTTTAACCAAATTATTAATCAACCCTCATTACTCATTATAGNATTAGATTGGCCGAAAAGTTCGTACGAGTTTTAACGTGTAAATGAAAAGCAATTTTCTTTCATAAAGGGAAATGTTTTTATCCAATAACGTATTGTCCATTTTAGCTGCTAAGTCACCTTTCTTTTTATATTTCTATTGCATTTAGTTGTATTTCAAAGCGCGGGGAGATAATAATCGCTAAAACCCGCACGAACTTATTGGCCACTTAAAATCCTTGAGTCATATCATATTATTATATCAAATTGTTAAAAAATTACTCGCAACGTTGTTGTCCCTCCCAATGGGAGAAATTACCAGCAGTAGCTCAGCTGATTTTACAGAGATTACAAATCAATTTGAACAGCTTTCATTTTTAACCAAATTATTAATCAGCCCTCATTACCCATTGTACAGTACAATATATCGATGCTTGCACCGTGTTATCTCGTACAAGCGTTACTCGAGCATCGCACAAAACCTAACCGAACGTTTTTCGTGAATAACTAGCGAAACAAACTTGTGACGCGAGCAAACGCGACGATTCGCGTTGAATAGAGAGGTCGATCGTCAAACAGTGGTGCATTTAAACAAACCCGCTTGAAAATCGCGGCTGAAGAGCAAAAAAGAGTTTGTCGAAGGACAACGGCGGTTTCCGTGGCACGGCGAAATTCCAAAAAAGGAAATTAATACGTACAAGCGTACCTCCTGACATTTGCACGGTTCGCGCGCTGCTTTTCAAACATTCTTTGGCTCGAAGCAAGCTGCGAGTTGAAATTGGGGTTAAAAATAGGCGAAAAAAAAGCGAATGGCGAAAACAGAAAAGGGGGAAAAAAAAAAAAAATGGCGGACGAAGCAAATGTAAAGCCGGAGGATGAATACGGTACGGGTGTTCCTTTCATGAAAGGAAGGTCTCAGGGTCGCGATGTTATTTCAAAAGCGACCGAACCAAGGAAACTGGAACGATTCTTCGTTACCTTTTTCAGCGCCAGGAAAAACCGCGTACCTTTCCTTTTTTCTCGCCTTTCCTGGCGTAGTGTCACCCCGTCGTTAATTTTATTCCTGCGCTTCGTTTTTTCGTGGTCCTACCGCCGATGGAATTATTTGTTCGAGATTTCTTGTTACGACGAACGAGCTCGAAACGTTGGATAGAAGATATGCAAATCTATTGTGAGTTAGGAAGTTGGAATGTTGTTTACTCGAAGATACGTAAAGGGTGAAACGCGTTTCGACTGCAAGAATGTAGAGGATCGGTCTCAAGGGTGGTAATTATTATGCGGAAGATGTTTCTACCTGGCTGACCCGAATTAGCCCGGACGTGATCATTATTTACAGAATAATTCGATTAAAATGTTTTGCAAAATTTTACGTTCGCTAATTACAACTGTAAAAAGCTGGCTTTTCTCTAAATAAAAAAAGTAATCGTTGGATACCGGCAAGCTTTACTTTTTAATTTCAAAATTTCAAGTATGCACCTATCGTGTAAAGTTTACGGAACCTCCAGTATTCATTAATATACAACAGAGGTGAAGATAGGGTTGCAGGAATCCATTCTGTCGTTCATATTGGTTAAACGTAAGACAATAATGAAAATAGGATGAGAAAAGTCGAGTTTCTTCCAAGTACCCTCGTACTGGTGTTTTTCTATCGTAGTGCACGAGGTATGAAAGCACAAAAATATAAAAATAACTATCTATAAAAACGGTAACATCTTCAACCCGCTCTAATTAAACTCTTGCAAAAAAAAGAACAAAGTTTATGAATTAAAGAAATAGAAATTGTAATGAAACCACGGCAAGGAAATTCGTGGGCTTTGAAACATCCGGTACATCTGTGGACGCACAGTGGACACGCAAGGCGCAAACGACACGGTGGGTCCCCATAGGCGAAGGAGATACAAGAGAGACTCCAGCAGAAACGCGTCCGTCTGCTCTTTTTTTTGGCCGACCACCTGCAGTCCGACGGGATTTAGGTAATTTGCTCGTCTTCCTTTCGCAGTTCCGGCTAATGCGGAAACTTTCGCGTTCCGCGGTCGGTTCTCGACCGTCGCAGCTGCATGCCTCCTCTTTTATGCATTTTCAGAACGAAACCGTGCACCCTGCGGCGCACCCATCGCGAAGGTCGCGTAAATCGCGTTACTAAGGATTCATGATTGTGAAAACCGATCATCAGCTTCGGTAGGGTTGAATATGGGGTTCTTTGTGGAATCAATAGAACATTTTTCGTATATCTTTAAATATATTAAAATTAATATGTTTATTTTTAAATATAATGAATACACAATTTTATATTATGAAATATATTAAAAAATCATGTGTTTGTTATCTAGATCTTTTGCATATTGACGTCCAAGGATAAGATTTGTAACGTAAAAGTAATAGAAAAATATACGTTTCATTTTTCATTTCAGTCATTCCTAGGATTTCATTAAGAACTTAATGATATTATCTATCACAGATCCAAACGTAGCCCTCGTTACGATAAATTTCACCGATAACACCATTTCCCAAAGAGATTAATCTCCCTGATCTCAAACCGAACAATATCGACATCCCTTATAAGGTTAAACACGAGTCATCTTTTCTTCTCTGTTTGGATCAACCAAAATCAATTACCGGGATCATTAACCAAAAGGTTTAATTAATGATTCAATTAATACTCTTGAAATAGTTTTGCCGCAGATATTCGATGAGCGCTATCTTAGAATTGCGATGGAATCAACGCCGGTCCGATGTAATCGAATTAGTCACGACGAAATTAGTTCTTGTACCCCGCTAATGAAATTAATCTCGATATCGCTCCGAGTCGCCTAATGGAATCGATCGCAATAGCCTTGACGAAACTGTTCGCGATAATCCAAGTAAAATGAAATCGGTTTCAATGGTCGGTTTCTAGTTAAATTAGCCAAGATTGTGTCTGTGAAATTTCTGGCAACTATTTTTTTCTAAATTATAAAGCAAAATTGCGTACAAAGATTCGTGGCAAAAATTAGAAAAATAATTGGACGTCTATGCCTTTATCTTTGCGTGTAATTGGGAAAAATATTTACGCGTGTCACAGTTTTATGTAGCACCCAGGAATTTTATGATAAAAATGAAGAAGCAATTGAATTTGTGTTTTTTTTTTTTTGCATGTAACTATATAAAATACTTGTGCATGCTGAAATAATACAGTAGAATGGAAACGATGATGTTCTTTACCTGTTGTTTCAAAATGTTCATTTAAAAGATGGAATCTTAAGTACCCCGTTTTACAGACATAGTTAGTCCACTGCCTTCATAATGTAATCTTAATTAGTTTTAAGGTACAAGAGTTTCCTTGATTGCAGTTGTGGGAAAAGACGAATACGTAGACAATTAAGTTCCTCTCGTGGGTGAAGAATTTTAAGAAGACAGGTAAACGTTCGAGTTCTACATCATTTTAATATCTATTACATTATCTCTGATACAATACTATTTCACTGTTACCTTTTTTTTTATAATTAATAATACCCTCTTACAAAAAGAGCAACTCTTCCTGGTTTTCTTTCTGAAGAAATAGAGAGATATTTACATTTTCACGTTTTTTTTTCATATTTTCATGATACACCGCGTTAAAAGCAGCTCTTGATTGCTTCGCAGTATTCAACCCACGAATTAAATTATCATTTGTTCTTCCCAAAGAAATAATAATACTTCGGCTGTACTATAACCCAGCATTCAACGACTCTGGTTCGTCGTCGAGTAATTTATCGCCGTAACGATGACCGCGATTTGTGCTTGCGTGGCAAAACTCTTCACGTTTGCAGCGAATATCGTAATCGTAAATTATCATTAACCTTCGAACTTTCTTAAAATATTGTCCTCCGAGCACAATACCACCCTACGAACCTGCGATTCGTTCTCGATCGAACAGCTCGCGTCGAATTTCTCTGTTCCACCCCTGAACATTCGCGATCGCCATCGTTATTGAATTCTACGATTCGACGTGTTTCAGTTCGATAGAATTCCGAGCTTTCAAATTCTGCCCAGTGCTCTGGATGATCGGAGAGCATTGTCCCCTTTCGTTTCGTCGATTTTCCACTTTTGCGAGGCAAGAGGTAAAGATTCTGTGTCAGGAATTGTAGTTCCTTTCGTGTATTATGTACAATATAATAATATTTATATTAACTTTCGATCTAATCATCAAATAAGTGACTCTTCGTATAGTAAATTAAGTTTTGTGATATTTTGAAATTTTTAATTACCCCTTCGTGAACCATGTGAATAAAAATGGAGTTAGTTTTACTCCGACCATTATCCATCTACAAATACATAATTTAAGTGTTTCGTCGATTTTATAATAGGATTGGATCTAAATAAAACAATAATTTATCTTGTTTATCTCTTAAATCTTTTAAATCTTTTAAAAGTTAATAAATTAGTGTGTTTGAAAACTTTTGTTTGAAAAAATACAGCAGTTTTAAAACCACTGGGATTAATTTAACCCCACCTGGTTCGCGGAAGGTTAAAATTTCTGTATTAATATGTAACATTTTGAATTTGCAAATGGTGATCCACTTATACGAATGTTTTTTCGATTGTCTTAAAGTTTCATCGAAACTACGATTCTCTTGTTAAGATTCATGAATGACTTCACCTTCATAAAATCATACAAAACGTTCTCCTAAGAAAAGAAAGTTACATAGTTCCGTTTAAAAAAGTAAAGACGACCTTCGTGTCTGCCAAGTATGTACCTCCGTTTTTAGAATATTCTTCGTCAACGTCTCACGATATCTCCACCTGCACCTTGTATGTTTTATTAAGAAAATTTTACTTGTAGTCGCACAATTTCGAAAATAGCAAGAATTTCTTCATCTCCGACTCGCTCGGACCATTCCGCTTGTTATTTTTTAATCATACAATCCCTGGTACGATTGATAAATATTATACTAGCCGTTCGTTAAAAATTTTAACTGCACTGAGGTGGTAACAATGATTAAACCTGCTAATATATTTACATCTTATCCAAATATTTCGTTTGTTCGAAAGGAAAGTGACGCAAATCGAAGAACATTATTTCTCAAAAGTATACCGTGATTTCGTGTTTCAACATTTTTTATTTAGTATTGCAGAGAAGCTCGATTGTTTTCTTTTTTTATTTACACGTTTTGTGTCGCTGTGATTTTAAGCACCTCGTATTGATGTTGATTTCTTTTTTATATAAACTGAAAAATAAAATTGTGCAGTAAGGAGTTATAAACTATGCTAATCAAAACATTGAGAGAAAAAAAAAGAAAAAGAAAAAAATATCCACAGAATTACACAGCACAAAGAATCCTTAATTCTATTTACGCTAGAAAAACAAGCTCGCGAGATCAGACTCAGCTCAAAAGGTTAATCCGAGACGGCGCAAACTGGCGTAAAATGGCATCCGTTTAATTATCTAAGCGACGCTGGAGTATCGGGCTGCCTGGTTGCTCGCGAGCAAATCGGCTTAGCCCTCTGGAGATTCGAAAACATCAAAGGAAACCGGAAGACAGATTAATATCGGCGCGACGAACCGAGCCAAGACGGGACGAAACGAAATACGGATGCATCTAGTCGTTGATCGTTGCTCTTTATGGTCGCGAAGGTAGCGGTTCGCGAGAGGCCGCAGCGAAATTCCTGCTCTGCCTAATTTCATTCCAGCTGGGAATTTCGAGGCCGCGGCGGTCGTGGCTACCATGACCTAGCTTGTTCCTTGGAAATCGTGCCCGTTCGATCTTCTTCGTCGGTTAAAGTAGGCGTTAAGGTAGCTTTTGTATTATCCGCACAGATAAGTACTTAAACGTGTAACGCCATTGATTTAACCATCCACCATTTTCGCACAGTATATTTCGTCGGCTATGTACAACATCGTATGGTAATTTTTGCTATGAATAAATTTCTGTTTTGTATTTGAACTATTAAAAAAAAAACAAATTGCAATATTGTATGTGTATATAATGCGAAAGAAACAAATTTTTAACTATACATTTTACAAAAATGCATTGTTTAAATTTATAGAATTTTTATAAGAGATTATGAACCAGCACTTCGATCGGTTTGGTAGTTTTAAATAGTTTTAAGTTCAATAACTGTAAAGAATTCGAGGTTCTTAACGAAACATAACCTCGATCGGTAATCTAACGTAACATCATACCGAATAAAAGTGTAATGTAAGCATCGTTTAAAAATTGCTTAAATGTACAAAAATTTGAACTCTCTCTTGCCGATTATTAAACCAACCAAGAACAAAGAGCATTCAACTCATCGCAAAGGTAAACGAGCAAACGTCGGCAGAATTTCGCCGAGCATTAGTAGTTAGCAAACGGGGTACCATTAACGACCGTTGATTATAGTTATTTTTAGCGACGAGAGGATCAAAATGTGCGAGTAGTTTCAATGAAACATCGTGCATGAAAACAAGCTTGTACGTTTCGTATTTTCTTTTTTTTTCTTTTTGACATCGTGGCAGGTTTTCGAGCCAAGGTCGGATGATAATTCTGCTTTAACGACCTTGTCGTTCATTCTAATTACCTCTCGAGTCTCCTCTCGTTTCGATATTTTCCTTTAATATCGCGCCAGAAATGTTTTATATTCCGCGACGAAATCGTTCCATTTTTGTCGAATTGTTCGCAAAAAGTACATCCTGTCGTAATGTACAATGTTTTTCAATACACCTCGGTAAACTGAATTTTACGTTTCCATAAAAATAGAAAATAGAGCGGTCGAAGCAAGAGGATGGGACGTTGTGCGTTTGATAATTTTTTTTTATCGCAAGAACCATTAAGATAAATTAAATTTAAAGCAGCTCTTTGATAATACCTTAATTGAAATACAGATTGTTTCATTAGTAATTTCTTCATCGAGAAAGCAAAATGCAAATTACGGTCTAATAAAACGAAACTCCGCGCCACCTTACGGAAGAAATTGCACGACGTGGACAAACTTACGCGAATGAAAATGTCCAACTTAACTCATGGAGCAATTTACCGTTCACTATTGTATATGTTCTAAGACGACTGACGTAATTCCGCGAAACAACGATCCATCTAAATAAATGGTTTAATCGAGTTCGCTATTTAATTTGGTTCATGCGCGCGATAACAGTCGAGTAATATTATTTCCCTGGAGAACGGAAGCGCTGACGAGATGATTGCGGTGGCGGCGCCATCGTCGCCACGCAAAATGCACTGATTTTCTCGTTTGATCGAGCAGGATGATTGCGCGTACGTGCCGATGAAAGTAGCTAACGAGCGGATCGATTCAATATTTACGCGTAATTATCGGGCATTTCGATAAATAAACGATTGCCGAAATATTAATATTTCATATTTTTAGCGTTGTTCAATTTATTTCACTTATTTTTTTGTTTTCTTTTGTGAAATTCTTTTCTTGGATTTTTTTTTAAGCTACTCCTGTTTTTATTTTTATTCGCATCTTCATTGTATCATTTCTTTTTATTCCAAACGCTGTTTCATGGAGATTTAAGGGAAAAAAAACTATGTATTATTTGTACCAAAAAATATCTTCAACCGTCGATCGACCAATTGTGAAATTTCTGTGATCGTAGTCAAGTAGGTTAATGAACGGCAATAAAAGAAAACGTAACCGAAAACACTATGTGGGGTCGTAAAATAATGGTGGCTGGTGCACCCGTCCTTTTTCCGTTTATCTGCTTGGGCATGCGTGTTGGAAGCTTCACCTCGCTCGGCCAAGCTATATTTTAAGTATGTAAATTATAGGTATAGAGCGGGATAACATTCATGGTGTCGATAAATGTATATCATTTAAAAAAAATCGGTAAACCTTATGAGACATAAAAAATTGAGTCTAAAAAAATGATCTCGACCTTGAAGTTGACCGAAGTCAAAATTATTTTTAAATTGTTTATAAATTCGTCTTTTTATATTATTTAAAGGGAAAATATAACGTTGCTTTGATACGACCTCGAAAAATAGATAATGAAGAACATTGAGGTATTTGGTAGGATTGTGACAACAGTAGCGGGGAAAGCGATCTTCAAGGACCAGGATTTAATCTAGCTATACTAGGCTCGCAAAGCAGGGCTTACACTTACAAGATGTGCGCTAGTAAATTTCCTAGATTTATACCAAGATATTTCGAAATTACTCGTATTCCCAAGCGATATATCTAAAAATATCTGAAATTAACATCAGCAATTAGTAGGAAATGAATCATTGTTTGGAAAACATATTTGAGAAGAAACGCATTGATTCAGAAAGAAATATATATTTTCTGTATCGAATTCCAAAGATTGCGATAACTTTCTTTTACAATATCGTACTATAAGAGAACGAACTGAACAAAAACTGATAGAATCTTTCTAAAGAAATAAATACAACTTCGTATCCTGTGTTCTGCTTCACCTCGAAATACTTGGTAGAAATCTCAAGTACTGCCGCGGACGATTAATGGATTAATCGTCTCGAAACGTGGCGCGAAAGAAAATATTGCAGAAAGAGAAATCGAAGGATGAAAGAAGAAGGAATCGATAAAGGCGGCAACCAAGATGCTTCGACTACTAGTTTGTTTTATTTATCGATCTAGCCGAGCTTTTGCTAACTTCCAGCAAGAAAGGAAAGATGGACGGAGGATTTTAACGACACCAGAATAAATGGATGGTAAATTAAGGATGCGAAGTGTTTTCGCTGCTCGCCGGATAGCTCCTTACGGATGAAGATACGAAGGACGATAAATTTCCTTCAACTTGTTATTTTGCTTCTTCGAGTTTGCCGAACGCCGCGTTGTTAACGAGTCCACCAACATTCCCCTCTATCATAATTTCGTTGAGTTCGAGGATCAAAGGCTCGTAGCGGTCGAATTATCAAATTTGTTAACTCTTTGAAACTATTACGTTTCCTGTACAGATTTCTTTAAAACCATCTTTAGGGTAAGTCCGGGATAATTGGTTCCCTTTTTCAGAAAACAAATCATTGCCTTGTTTGTTTTTTACATTTTTGTTGTTTTGAACAAATTAAAGCAGCGCATAAGTAGTTTAGAATATATAAATTTTATTCCGCGACATATTAAAATACTTATTTCTTTTTTCAATAAATTGCAAATGGACGGTTTCACATGCATGGTAGGTATTGAGCGTCCACCCATTATAAATACCAAAAAACGTAGCTTGTACAAAACATAATATAAGAGAAAATTAGTCGATACGTTGCTTTCTCTTCAATTTTCCACACAAATCAGAAATGTTTCCATGCTTAAAGCATCCATCGTGAAACAACGTCCACACGTTACACATTTAACCCAATCCTCGTTTGCGGAAGTTTCAAAATCGTTTTTCTTAGTTTTACTTTCTAGTATACACGAAACTTGAAATGTAATGTATAATATATGTGCGGTTTTATCTTCAGCTTCTTATATTACCACTAAATGGCTAATTCTTCAGCTTTAAGCACTTTAAGAAGAAACAGAAACTATCCAGCAAACGCTGTGCCGCTTAATCTCCGTGTCACTCTCAGTGTTCGTTCACAGCTTCTTTTATTGACCGAGAAACATTATTTCCTAGTTTACGAGCAGTTGGCAGGACTCTCAGGGACGTCGTTTCGCGTTTGGCAAGTAGATCGGAAATCTAGAAACCGTTCTGCACCATTCGTCGTCGTTCCTTCCGTCTCAGACCTTTAAACCTCGTTACTATTCTTCGCAGGTTTATATTTTGCGAACGGCCAGGGGAAGCCAGGGAAACGCTGCTTTCCGCGTAACCCCTAGATCCCTCCGATTTTTATCATCCGGCAAACGAAAGGAACTCGTGGATCGAGGAAAAAAGAAATTTTCTTTTCCTTTACTAGATTTTCGACGTCTGTAGGTTTTTTCTTTTTTTTTAATTTTTGAAAACTATTCTTCGAAATCCATTCTGTGAAGTTAAATTTGCATTTCAAGTTAAGCTTTGAGTACCTTGTGAAAGGTTATCGAAGTAAGAAATCATCTTGTTTTACGAATTTTGTTTCTGGTTAATTATTTTATATTGCACGAGGTATGAATTAATGCTCTGCAGTACTTTTTGTATACTTTATAAAAAGTGGTGGATTTCTTACGCATAGAAGCGAGATAGTTATAAATATCTTATCTAACTTTTATTTGCTTGCCTCTGTACCGCGTCATAATACAGAAGCCTCGATAGTTCTTGTCCAGTGTCTCGTAAGTGCGCACGATCGTTATGCGTAATTCATTTCTTTGCCATAGTTTAAGACTAAATGCTCGGTAAAATTTATTCGTCTGGTTTCAAAATAATTTTCCTAACTTTACCTTAACGTTGTGAAAATGGTTATAGATTCTAATCTTCTGTTTTCATTATATTTTTACGTACCGACGATAAATGAAAGCATTTTTATTTCTCATGAAAAATTATACAAATTGCCACTGGACCGAGTAAATCCAAAGCAATCGAGAAAGTACGTTTTTAACGTGTCTATTTTTTTCGACCCAATCGCCAAGACGATTAATCGAGATAATCGATTTTCTGTAGAAAGTGACGGGAACACGATCGAGACTCGATCGTTATTGGTGTCGAAAGACCGGCTGATCTTCCCGAAGCTTTCTTAAATAGAAGCACGATTCGATCTCGTTTCCCATTCGACTAAGGCCACTCAATTTTCTCCGCTGTGTCTATCCTTTCATCCTTCTTGTTCGTTTACTCTTTGACGAGAGTCGACGTCATACCTCAAAATCTCGATCATCCGACGCCACCTCATTATTTCCTTTTTATGCGAAGCTTCGAAGGCAAACGCGTTCGAACGGTCTGAAAATATATTCGCTAATAATATTTTTATACGTCGTTATTTTTTTGCAAACTTGAAAAAGTATAAAAGATAGAAGGATCCGAATAAATTTAAATTTGAAAAATTAGCATTAGAATGTTTTAAAATCACGATTTCCGATTATTCGGGAAAGCAAAAAGAATTTTCGCCACTGTTCCATTATTCCAATTCCACTGCTATTTTTTAAATTAGTGGACGAAGAGTCGCAAACATTGAAACTGAATAAAAATGGAATCTATTTATTTACTTTGTGTTAGGTTTAGGTCAACTTAACCTAATCTAATTTGAAACAGATATTTATTTATTTTAGGTCAATATTTTCCGATAACGATATATTCTTATCGCATTGTCGTAGCTCGTAAAAAAAGACTAACACAGCTATGTACGATGAACTGACCTTCAAGGAATCTTGAGTAACGACATTTATGCAGGAAAAAATAATTGCATAAAATATGCTTCTCTCTATGCATAAGAGAACATTATTTCTCGCAAAAAATAAATATCTAATAATAATAATGGATGCTTTTTTTAAATACTCCTTGCAATTTGCTATCGTAAACATAATCGTCGCAGAAAACAATTCGGAAAAGTAGAATAAACGTATCTGAAGATGATATCACTGCAATTACCTCACAGTAGTCTCAAACTATCGGAGTACATTTTTCAAGTATTCGTGTTCGTTCTCGCGTTACGGTTTCCAAATGAGACAAAAAAGGGGTGAGAAAAGTCAAGGGGTGTATTTTTTCGCGATCTCCGGCGCATTAATCAAAGCTGTGAGCAGAATCTCATCTTCCTTCGAAGCTGCAGGAAATCGTAGTTTAAATTACACACTGGCACTGTTCGGCCGACGCGCAAGTCCCGTCATTTCTTGGGACGCATCGAGAACGAATGCGGCGACAAAACTTTTCCCGTAGCCAGAGAAATATTACCCGAGATACGATAATCGGGAGCATCCTCTCTCCATGAACGGACGCTTCTACTTTTGTCTGAAACTACCAGTCATGCGATTTGGTTCTGAATTGCTTTCTTTTTATTTTTTTTGTTTTTTTTCTTACATTTGTTCTTCTGTCTTTTTATCGATGCAGGATATAGTCTGCTTGTCTGAGGTTGTTCGATGGAAATCGTAAGAGTGCAAAGTGGTACGTGTATCGCTGCTCTTGTTTCGGAGATAGTCGATTTTTTGTAAATTAAATTCGTTGGATGATCGATGATCAATGCAAAGAATATTCTCNTTTTTTTTTTTTTTTTTTTTTTTTTTTTTTTTTTTTTTTTTTCATCATGGAATTTATTTTGAGTCGCTAAGTTAAAGTACATTCAATTTTGTATTCAATTGTGCGTGTTTTGATCTGATCAAATGAAATTGGTAGAAAGGAAATTAAATGCGGAATTTAATTAAAAAGAAACGTGGTACTGTAATACGTTGCTTCTATTTCTTTCTAAGTTTTTCACATCGCAAGCAATTTAGGCGTAGGTATAAACTGAGATGTAAAAAAAGGAAAGCATTAAAAAAAATTTTAATTCGCTAAATAATTAATGAATTTAATATGCAAAAGATGTATCAAATTTTATGACACGCTAGGTCCTTATTTTATTTATTATTTTATATCACGATAACATTCCTTCTATTTGTAAAATTTAATCAACAGCAGTATTGTATATATATATCTTCTACGGTCATTAAATGTCGCATACTTACAATCGATAGAAGAATATTTAGCATAATATTTGTAATTAGTATGAAGTATCATTCCCCAAAGTTATCATTTCACCCCAAACTCGTGGTTGCATAGTTCCTATCGTCCCGAATCAAGAACAGACGTAACGTTACGTCACTAAGAGTTTCGTTCCGTTCAGTTAAGTTCAGTTCAGCTCGGTTCTTCGGTTCAGTTTGAAACGAGGCTGGACACCGGTTCGGTGTGTCTGAGTTTGATTAAATTTACTTCGTACGCCTGGACTCTTGATTACAAGATTACGCATCGACTTGGACGAAATTTAACCAACGTTGCTTCATTAAGACAGCCTGTGCTCCAAATTTGCTAAAACAAGTTTCGATTTATTTTGTCTCGGTCCATGTAATTTATTATATCGTATTTTTGAATTTTGTTTCTGTCGTCGGTACTGTTATTATTTTTTGAATGTTAAAATAAAGCGGAGGCGGTACCTGGTTTGGAACACCGATTAACAGTTCCGTCTCGTTGAATTGTAGGAAGGCTCTGGTGTCTGAACAGTACTAAACTAAGAACTTGCTTAATTCTGATAATGCGCTGACCACAAGTAACCTTTGATCTTGGTTTTAACTTATCGATCGGTGCGCCAGTTCTCAAATTGGAGGTGTATGCTCTTACGATCAACGCGATGTGCTGCAGAATACAGAGTACGCAAGAGGATTAGTATCGCACTCTTTGATGTCGAGTAATTTTACGTTATAGGTCTTTGGAATTTTCTGTACGCTCACCAAGCTATTGGATCGATCGCAAAAATAAAAAATAAAATATCATTTAGAGGAATAAAAGTGATCTTAAAATCTCTAAAAAATTATTAACGTATTATAAATCTTTGGTACCGTACAGCTTTCGAAATAAGTTTCAATTTTAGACCTTTGGAAATAGTCTTCGGAAATGGTAGAATGGACGAAAGTATTTTACTCGATATAAATAACTTTTTTTATCGAGAAACGATAATTTGGAATTCTATGTAAGACTTTCTCTTCGATATGTTGTTTCGAAAGACAACAGAAATGCACATGAGAGACGAGTAAATTCACAAATGCAGTTTCTTAGAAAAGAAATACCATCTTCTTCTCTTGGGTAGTCTATTTTTGTAATTTTCAATAGGAACTTCCTTTTCAATACGTACTTGTACGAAACACAAATCTTCTCGGTGTCTGTCAGAAACAGGTGTCGTGACAAAGCAGAGCTACCCTATTCTCCATTTATCTTATATACCTTATGGAATATGAATAGCGCTATGTTTGTAAAGATACTGCCACCCGAGGCTGAAAATATATCTATACTAAAATTCATGATAACGCAAAAGTACTATTTCATTTTTTTAAATCCACGATATGTTGCTCTGAGACTAACATTTAGGATAAGCCGACTTTCGCGTTAAAGTTGTTTACTCTCGATACAACGGTACAAGAGAAACTATTCCGAACAGCTACGAACAGTTGAAACGTAACTTCCGCTTGATCCTCTTCGATCTAGCTCAATCGATCGATTAACACTGGGTGGACCAGCAAACGTGGACCGGAAACCGAGATGCGATCAAAGCATCGACGCTTGGCGTGGCTTGGCGAAACGAGACGCGATTGCTGGCCCGTTATCGACCATGATATATCAGCTGCAAACGAACCTGACGCTTCCGGAATTCACTCGATAATGATAATTGATCACATCCGCGTTGTCGAAGCCAATTCCTATCCCGAATCCGGTCGAAATTTCTTTATTAATCAAAATATCTGTTTAATTAACGTGTCCGATGGTAATTAGAGTTACAATTGACAGGTAGATACTGTTATCCTGTTATTTTTCAACAACTTTGATAGATCCATTTTTCTTTCTACGTTCCAAGGAGATTTCAGTAATTGAAAAATAAATTTTTCATATAAAAATATTTCAATTTCAGCGATTCAAGGATTCTATCGGATTAAACCGTTCTCCGCTCAATTCCATATTACCTCTTTCACAGTGTACCGCCCAGTGTACCTTGAATCGTACTACGCATAACGTAGTTACTAAAATTGGTTACATACGAACAACTGAAATTTCGTACTTTATATATCTGACATTGCAGATGCAAACAATTTTTCACAATAAAATACTTCGTATTGTATATTTTTTTCAAGTCGCTCTTTCTGTATTCCTCGTCATTTTATCATACAGTGACAGAGAAAATTTAATTTCAACGCTCACACCAGCACAACTCCAAAGTCTATGAATACGAATTTCGCAAAATTCACCGTGCAGAGCACGAAATTTTCCTTCGCTCGCCGAGAACCGTTTGTCCATTAAAATTTATCAATCCATAGATACTTAACGCGTTTACGATCCGGTCCGTAGCGAGTTTACTACGCGATCGTCACGTTCGCCACGAATTTCGATAAAGCGGCAGCTTATAAAAGTTCACCGAAGCAGTCCATCGTATTATCGTCTGGTAGAATGCGTCGCGACACATTTTGGCTGAGCGCGATCGCGTTCGCGATCCTCTTCTCCTGTGTCATCGAGTATGGAGCCGCCACACCATCCCCTGACCCTCGAAGCATAATTTACATCATCAGCCATGAACGGAGGAGGCATCCGCAGGAGATCATTGAGATTCGAAGGCATCCGAAGCGGAAGCACAAACTGAACATCGTGCTCATCAATTCGTGAATGGATTCTGATGGGAGAGGCCGAAGTGGGTATAGCTACAGGAAGAGAGTTGGCGTGGAAATTGGTCGAATTTTAAGGAGGATGTAACGTATCGGATATACTTTGTCGTTTCAGAGATCGTTCGAAACAATGGAGAACGATGGACTGTTTTTCTTGTGAATTAAATCGAAGAATTAGAAAACGGTGACCGTATAACGGTTCGAAGATTAGTACAACAATTGTAGTTTGAGAATGTAGATACATAGATGCGATTGAAGAGGTCTATGGTGAAAATGAAATTCTTGTTTAGACTAGAAAATAACAAATATTAGCAATCATTGTTATACCGTAGAAAATGATTTTATTAAAGTGATCGTATTTGTGGGATAACTGTGTCTGGTGAATTTAATTTTATCTCCCTAACAGTGGGTCTTTTTCGATCCGATTTGTAATTTTTTATTGAATTTTTATAAATTTATTGCGGTGAAGTTTTAAGTTTTTCCTGTAATTTTCTGTAGGAAATATAGACGAAAATTTGTTTCCATCTATCGTTTCAGTTTGTTTGGCAGGAATAAGTATATTTTAATCGTCGGTAGTTCTAGCATTAAGCGTAATCTTTCATGTTGGCCACTCTCGAACCACAATCTCTGTCAAGAGCGTTGCTCTAAGTTACAAGCTAACCGGTTAATTACACATTTCTTGAGTACACAGCTACAACATCGTGTTACAACTCGAAGCACAAGAAACCGGTGAAGCAAGTTACAAATTGCGTTTTCTATAAGAGAAAATCTAGACGTCGCGAACATGGTCAAGTTAAATGGAACTGTGCGGTAATTCACGTAATATCCTGAGATCCGTGAAGGTAAAAAAAAAACGAGAAGATTTGCAAATTTCCACGAAGGAATATCCCACGCACATGTTCTCCCATGCAAGCAAACAAAACTTCTACGGTACTTTAAAATCGATTAAGGCTTTGTACGAGACAGTAGGCACTCTGGATTGGACAGGATAATTGGTTATAATTTTGTTCCTCAAACGCGTACCTTACGACGTAAGGTTTCTACCATAAAACGAGAAACATTTCTATATTGTAAAGTTCTATTGTTCATTTTTGGAATTGTACAAGATTTGCACAATTATAGTATGACGCAAAGGATGTATCGCTGCTAGGCATTTGTCGTGGCACGACTAAAAATATTTCAAATTTGCTTTCATCGAATACAACGTCTACATTATATTTCTACTTTTATTAAATTTATCAAACACCACCATGATTGATCAATAATTAATAATAATAATTAGGTTGCAGGTTTTTATTTAAATTTGTATCATTGAGAATATAGTAAAAGAAAAAGTAGAACGTCGGCTGAAAATTGTTTCACGTATTAGGTTTTCCAAAAAGCACCGTAAGTAATAATAAAAATAATAATAATAAATATAATAGTAAATAATAAAAATAATAATAATAATTAATAAGACTTGTATCTAATACTTTGAAAAATGTAAATTTTAAAAAGCCTCTTCTCTAAAATTTACATATTTTAACTTGTATCACTGTCAATGCCAAGTTGTGACGATAGAAACAATGCAGAATAGGACTGGAAAGAATCGATGGAGCATTCCACACACCGCACTCGTTCCACAAACCATCTAACCCATCGAGAAGCAAAACAAAAGCGTGCAAAGTGATAAAACGGAGCTAACAGCAATTAACGTGCAACCGATGCCTTCAACGGGGAAGGAAAATGTTCCATCGAGAGCGGTGAAAAGCGCGGCCGAGTATGAATGTGCATACGGCGTGCGCAGAGGCAACGTCTTACCTTGACCGAGCGCTTCCGGTGTTCCTCTTGCTCTCCACGTTTTCGCGTAAACCTCTCTTACTCGATGCATCGCCTTTCTACGCTTGCTTCGAATCTTGAGCTACGCCAACCAACACCATCTCTCTCTCCTTTCTGCTCGGAACGTGTTCCCTTGTTCGTTGAGAAAAAGCTAGAAGCCCAGGTGAACGAAAGCGAAATTATTTGGGAGCGTGCAGCGGAAATAGAGTATAGGATCACTCGTGAGGTTCAGGTTTGCCAATGAGGTTTCTTGATTAATTGATTAATTTAGCTTTGGTTGCAACCAAGAAACTTGGATCGTGGAATGTTTGAAGTAGAGTTTGAAGCTTATAAATAGAAGTTCCAAACTATCACGCTACAATTTTAACGAAATTTTGCAGGGCGATAGTTAAAAAACAATGATCTTACGAGCGACTTTTTAAAGGATATTTTAATTTATTTTAACGTTAATCAGAGCTCTTTGTACAAAACAGCGGAATCAAATTTGTAACTTCTTATCGAGACAAATTAACGCCGTAACGATTAATTATAATTAACAACAGGTAATTATTATAGTTGTAAAATTAGAGAATTTATAATAATCGGAGACTGCTGAATATTTTACTCTTTGATGGATGAGCGCATCGATCATTCTGATGTCAAGATATCTTCATTTGAAATTTGTATCGAAAATGCACACGTATAATTTTATTATACTGTATAGATATTAAATTAATTAGAACGCGTAGTATCGCTGATAAATTGAAATATGGGATACTTCACCTTAGCAAACGTTGAAATATATTATTTCGATTTAAACAATTTTTTAATTCGAGTTTAATTAAAATGAGTTTAAATTAAATCTTCGATTTAAAAGCGTTCTTATTTAAAAGTCGTGTTTAAAGCTGCACGTTATCCAGTTCCTCTCGATAATTCAATAATTGGTAGCCTTATAGAAAACAGAAAAAAATAAAAATAAATATAACATAGAAACTGAAATCGTCAAAGACTTGATTATAAACGAAATATAATATTTCATTGCTTCCTATCGAATAATTTTATTGCAAATAACGGCAGCAGTGATCAATTTTGCTCGAAACCATAAAAGTACACGAAATTCCTCCGTTATAACATCTGAATCGATAAAAGACTGCCATCCTCTTTATTCATCGATACCATCGATCTTCCAGCAGGTAGGGTCGAGATAGGTGGCAAGTGTAACAGAGATTCAGGGAACAGATGTCTCGCCCCGAATTTCCGGCCGGATATTTATTAATTTCCGGCGGTATCACAGCAACCGTTGGTCGGTAATTAAGTTCACGGAACATCTTGAAAGAAGCGGAGTGGTAAACACTTAATTAGTTCACCTTTTCACCAATCTTATCTTCAACGAGGAACAAATTGTCGACAAATGGGAATTAATTTGTCAGAAATTGAAGCGTTCATCGAGGTCGTTCATCGAGATGGTCCGATTCAAGTGCAGGGACGCGTTAATCTCGGGAGAAAACACGGTTTTGTTCCTTTTGTCGCGGGTTGGCCACGTGGGAGCTGTCTTTGTCGATGGAACGCGTAGAACCTGCCTTTCATTGTTGTCGCTGGCTAAACTTTTAGCGTGTTCGCTGCACCAATTAAGTGTACCGCGCCGTGACTCAAGAACGGGAGTTTGAATTAAGAAAGGAATTTTAAAACAATGTGGGTGGAATTAGGTTTGATGGCATTGTGACGCATGGTTGGAGAAAGTTGTCGTCCCGATGACAAAGTAGTCAAATTATTTCTCATGGATTTAAGATACGGTTCGTTGATCGTTTTAAGGGAATACCTTTATTCGCATAACGATATGCACAGGTGAGTTTTTTGTTTTTATGTCAATTTAACATTAATTCACGAATCCTATGCTTTTGAAGATAAAAAATTTATTTTGGAAAAAAAATTAATACTCTACATTTTTCGCGAGAGATAAAAATTAATTTTTTTTTGAAATTTTTTTTTCCGACGCCCACGAAATAAACTTTGACTTTACAAGTGTACGATTCTTACATTAAATGCCAGTGCATCGAGATGCCCACGAATTTGAAGTGTTTGTTACAATTTGTACGTATGTGCGATCCGATAGTTGATACAGGGCCTAAAGTTTGTCAATTTCACAACCTGGTCGGAAAAACCGTGTTTCGCGTGAAGAGTTACCGACGAGAGTATCCATCGGGATTTCACGAGAATTTCGAGTTTCGAGTTTCGAGTTTCGAGGTTCGAGTTTCGAGTTTCAAGCGGTTCGAGACGTCATTTACGACCGCCACCAAAAACTTTAATCGACGTTCCGGCAAGCCTCGATTCTCGATTGCCAGACAAGAGGCGATCGCTGTCGAAAATTTGGAAAACATTCGTCGAGTTTGTAACTGGAAGCCCTCCGGAGGTTTCACCGCTGTAAAATCGTTTTCTATTGTAAATTATACAAGGAGTTTCATTTAACTTTATCGTTTCAAACGTTCCTGCTGTTACTATCGATACCTCGAAACGCTTTGGAGCTTCTACCCTCGAATAAAATCCTGTGTCTGTCTCGAATAAATTTTTGTACGAAAAATTCAATATTTCACCATCGAGTTTGTTTTTTAAAGAGCGTGTTCAATAACAATGTAACAATCTAATAGCGTGCTCTCGTAAAGAAATATTTTGTAAATACTGCATCTATCGTTCAATCATGTTTTAATTTCACCAATGTGCTCTTGAGATCCTCGATGCACTCCGGATTAAAGTTAGCATACACAATTTTGATCGGAACGAGCGCAACGTTTGCGGTAATGCGGTAACACACCGTCGACGCCTTACTTTCATCTCACAAGAAAATTTATCGTAACCCTGCCAACAAATATACCATCGCACGAACCTCGATATCCTGCAAACCATGTCCCTTCCAACCAGAGACCTCGTTAAAATGTAATTTCGCAAGACGGGGTTCGTTTTTTACTTTCTCGCTCATTTAGCCCCGCTTCTTTATTCATCGAAAAACAGCTACCACGCGGAGCGGAAAACGTAACGCTCGAGATATCGCGACGAGGCTTGCCCCAGGAATTTCACCGCCTTTGCGTCGCGCGACATATTTCACACAGTACATACCGCCTTCTCCTCGCGAGGGTTCTTCACGCTCGGTGACGTCGCGACTGGATCGAACATTTCCGGGCGCTCGCGAGCGCGCCTAAATTTACAAATAAACGAGAATCCTCCAGTTCCTTTCGCCCTCGACTCGCGCGTTTCGCGTCGGTTGCTCGCCGGGCTTCCATTTCGACCCGCAAGGTTTTCTCTGGAATACCTAGATTTTTCATCGGGCACGTCGTTATCGGTTTCCTATGTGCTGTAATAACTCGCAAGGAATGCTAAAGGTCTCGTGGTTTTCGCGGTTGACGCTGGCATCCTCGGTGTATAAGTCGATACCGATGGCATCGTATCGATTTCAGACTGGTTCTTGGCGAGGATTCGTAGATGAGAAAATTGTAAACGTTGGTTAACTTCGAGGTTTGGTTTAAGGTCGTATTATTAATAGCGTTCGATTAATAGGAATGGGAATTAAATTACGATGCGAGAAGTATCTGTACGATGTGAAAAGATGTATGATACTCGAGAAAATTTGAAATATATAATTTTACAATTGTATAAGTAATAGAGAAAAATGTTTTGCTTAACGAGTCACGTTGTAACGATTATAAGACTTGTATTTTTTTTTATATCAATGATCAATGCGAAATAATTTACATCTGGATGATCTTGAGGCAACCTTGGACGTTTACATTTCAAGTACACAATTCCACGAACTATTCTTTCAATTTGTAAAAGAACGAATTCTCAACTATGTATATCAACGATATTCTCTCCACTCCGAACCGAGATTCATAATTACTCATTGTCCCTTATAATCTCCTTCGATGCGCCTAAGGTTAATCTCAGCGTTGTTCCACGAAGCAGTTATGAATCAAGAAAATTATCCCATTAGCTCGTTATCCGATTTGCAGTACGTAGAAACGTTACAAGCTGCTCCTCTTAACAAGAAGTTTCTTTCAAACGGAAAAAGAAAAAAAAAAAATGAACGAAAAGCATAAAAAGGGACAGAACGGACTGGCAGCCACTTGAAGACCATTAAGACAAACAGATCTCTTAATTGCAAACAGAGTCACTGAGCGAACGCCTCTCTGTACCGTTTCCCTTCGCTTCTTTTCGATACAATAATGTCGTTTTCTCTGGCACGCTTCCAAACGAATCATTGCTTTCCGCCATAAACCGCATCTTTGACTTTTCTCGGTGAAGCTGCCGAAATTAAGTTAGGATCCTGTTGAATTCGAATTACCGAGACCCCGACAACTTCCTCTCGCACAAATTACGCGAGTTTGTGCTTCGCTACCCTTCAACAACGAGCGCAACTTTGTTAGACGTCAATAAGACAAAATCGGGGCGGTTGAGTTATGCTACGAACATCGAGCAAACGACTTCTCCTTCCTCTAAGGGTCGTGGAAGTTTATCGTTTGCGAACGTTCGCGGAGAGGGTGAGTTTGAGGGACGGTGATAAATGACACGGTAATGTGATTCCTCGGAAGATCGTTCGACCTTGTAATATATTGTCAAAGATTCGAGTCGGTGCGACATTTTAATTGTAGGAATATTTATTTGCGCGAGGAACAAGGACACGGTTGACACCCGAAAGCCTTAACGCTGGCAACTGTTTTACATATTCATTATATTTTCCCGAGCAAACGACGAAGGCAGAGTTTTTTCCCCGGTTACGCGCGTGACGAGCAGTCGACCATGGGAACACGAAATCAGAAAATCAGTCGTCGTTATTCTTTTAAGAAAACTTGTAGCGAAAAGTTTACATACGCCAAGCTATTATATTTCTATCGAATTTAAAAAAAGGTCAAAAATCTTGTTTTAAACTCGAAGCGATACTTTCTAGAATGAGACGATTTTTAGAAATTTTTTTTCTTTGAACGAAACTAATAAACGTATCAATTTGAAACTCGACCGTGTCTTTGCAGAGTCGTAACTGTAAAATAAATTGCCGGTACTTAGCCAAGTTTCGTACCGTAGGTACACTTTATCGCGAATCAACGTCATTACTGTTTCTATAAAGATTGAAAATAAAATAAAAAAGGAATGGCGGTAACTCGAACGGTCACTTGTTCCTTCCTCTTCTCGCGCCGCGTAGTGCCGCCATAAGTTATTTATCGCAGAACGCAGCGTGCAATTTACGAGCGTTGAGGCCGACGCCAGTGAATCCTTCGTCTTCGCTCGTCACGGATGCGAAGTTTCTTATCTCTGACCGCCCTCGGCGTCGACGATAAGTCCGCTCCGAGAGATAAAGTCACGAAGCTGTTCGATTTTACGGAAACTCTTGGATTACCGACCCGTTAATGAACTCGCCCCTTTCAAGACCCCGCTTCGAACTAACCGCTCGACAGCCTTTCCGCCGTAGATCGTTTCAATTTTTCAGAAGGCTTTTAATAACAGCCAATTTGTGAGCACATTTTTAATGCTCGTTTATCTTTCAGATTTTTTGGTCGATCCGCTTATGCAAGCTTTTCTTCTATGCTCTGTGTAACTTTCAAATCTCCGAGTATTTTCTGCCACGATTTTTCGCTTACAAACAAATTCTATGCAAATCTTTCCTTCACACCCTGCAACGCTTTCAATCTTTGCCGTCTTTTTCTTACGATACTCCATCCAAGTATCGAGCCAACACTTCTTCCAATTTCCTCTTAAACATCCGCGATGGATCTACAAAAAACGGTGCATTAGAATTCAGCAAGGACCTCGACCAAACCCGTCCCATTCGCTTAAAAACACTTTCACGCTCGACGCGGACGATTTCCCCAGGAAAGGAAGGTCCGATATAGCCTCGGATCACGTAAGAAGCACCGTCGTAGGTCCTCTGGGGAACGATTGTTTTATTTTGGTCTAGACGGCACGGATAATACGTTATTTCACGATTCAATTAATAAAACGTCACGGACAGATGGTCGTGAGCCTTTAACCCGCAGGAAACGAACGGTTTCGCAGGGAAAAAATTGCACGCGCGAGAATCGATCGGAGACATCGAACCTGCTGGAAAAATTTTCGTTTCCATTTGGACCGGCGAATAAATTGTCCTCGGGATCCAATATCTCCGAGAACTTTCTGCCACAATGGCGGCGTTTTCCGGCGGCGCAAGTTTCCCCGACGAGGAGTTCCTTCTGGTTCGCTCGCGAAGAAACGCACCGCGGAACTTCCGACAATGCACGCCTCATTGTTGAGAAATCATTGTTCCCGTGAAAATCGGCTCCGTTCGATCGACCGTCCGTTTGTCGCACGAGCAAATTTAGAAAGGGTATTCAACCAGTCGATGATGAAATGATTTATGCTTGTTTCCGTGGGAGTGTAAAATTTAGACGATAGATTATGTATGTCTTTTCTATTGGAAGGGACTTTGACGTTTCTGTTGGTTTCTTGTGAAAGTAGTATGGTATAGAATAGTTTTTTTTTTTAAAAAAGCCATTGCATTGTTGGTTTTTTATATTTTTATTGTTTTGGCGAAATTTAGAATATATATAAGTCATACTTCGCGCTATATTAAAATATTTATTTCTTTTTTCAATCAACAAATACCAACATTGCAAATGGACGGCCTACCCATTATAAATACCAAAAAATGTAGCTTAAAAAAAATATGATACAAGAAAAAATTAGTCGATACGGTGCTTTTTCTTCAATTTTCCACATAAATCACAAATGTTCCCATTTTAAAGCATTCATCGTGAAACAATGTCCACACCTTAGACATTTGACACAATCCCCGTTTACGGATTTTGTGATTTTCCTTTCTAGTATGTACAAAATTTTAAATGCAATTTATCTTAGCAATCTAGAAACTGCATCAAAGTACCGATCATTCCAAGATTCAACAGTTTAACTTGAAGTAAAGTTACCTCGACTGACGATTCTTTCTTCCTCCGAGCAATTTCTACTTTTCCTTAAGAACAATGATATTATTTTCCCTGGCACGATTCCCAATGAAAACCGACTGCTTGCTGTAAGATACGCCTTTGACCCGTCTATTTGGAAAAGCCGAAATTGAGCTTCCATTGTCAGGAAATCATCGATTCAACCGTTCAACGATCCCGCATTTGTTATTCGGAAATTCTAAAGGCCATTGAACCGCGCAACGCCAGTGAAAGGATTTAATGCCGTGTGGACGTAGAAGTCCATTGCGAGTATAATTTAATTTTACCATTGCAGATTCACGCAGTTCGTAGATCCTTTCAGCGAGCTTGCGTTTAGGTGTTTTCATCGAAATCGCCTGATCGAATCGCGTAATTAATATCGATGTTGCCGCCTGTTCGTGGTTATCGTCAAAGGGTTTCTCTTAGTTACGAAATCCATTTGAGTTCGAGTTCTCTCTCAATGGATCATCCTTCTCGAGACATTGTGCATGGGTTAAGGAGCGTCTTGTTCTTGCACCTGTGAGGATTCGTGGAACTCAACGCGGTGCAATCTGGATGCTACGTTCTTGAAATAATGTATCACAAAAGAATTCAGAAGTAAATGCGCGTTGAAATATATAAAACGTGGAGACGATCTTTTTCAGGCGGTATTGCTCAATTCGGAAGAGCTTTGTTTCGTCGCTCGGCTGTTTGGAAATAAGTATAGCCATATTGCTTTTTCTATGAAACTGCGCTCTTCGAGAAGTTTTCCAATTTTGAAAGAGATTAATCTTCTACGCGATACAGATAACGTGCACGTAATAAAGAGTTTCATGTACCTTTCTCAAAATTAGAAAATTTCTTTGACAAACAAGAACGTAAGTACGTCAAAGCCTCTAGAGGACGGTAACAGGTTAAGCGCT
Source organism: Ctenoplectra terminalis (assembly GCA_019453375.1). Taxonomy (NCBI): domain Eukaryota; kingdom Metazoa; phylum Arthropoda; class Insecta; order Hymenoptera; family Apidae; genus Ctenoplectra; species Ctenoplectra terminalis. The sequence goes on along the minus strand of SMSQ01026164.1, from coordinate 314,870 downwards.
TCGAACTTTTTTTATGTCACCGAAGATACTAAAGAAACCAAAACGATTAAATATTTTTAGCAAACGATCCATAAACGTAAGTCAATAAATTTACCCACAAACATAATATGTACATAAGTTTGAAATTTTATGTATAACGAAGGGTGTACGACAAAATATCGAATCTGTTTGCGTCTATTGTAACAGGCTACCAAACACCGCTAATGATCACTTTTAAAACATACAAAAACCACGGTTTTTCTCTTCACACCCCGATCCACTTGCTACTGCTTTCAGTTTTCACGCGGACCTCTGCTCGTCGTTTATTTCTCTCGCGCGAGTACATTTATCAAAACAGCCGCACGGTCAGAGCTGCGTGCAACGTAACGAAGCCAAGCAACGACGAGCGGTAGAAAAATGTTCGCGACTGAATTATTGGCCCGGTCGTTTCCTTCTTTTCTCCCCCAACCTTCTTCTCTGAACGCTTTCATCTTTTGTCGAGCGACAGTTTTCCGGGACGTTTCTTGCAACCAAATAAATTTCATCGCGAGCTGTGGTTGAACCGCGTGCGCGAAAAAAACCGTTTCGCCCGAGAACTTTCATTCTGTTGGAATGCAGCGGACCGCGTCGATCAAATGAAATTTTTATTACGTACTTCACGACTCGAGGATGGGGTAACTCTTTGCAAAGTAAAGGGTGTTTCGTTTTGATTGAATGTTTCAATTTTGCTTGCTTAAACGAGTGTGTCAAAGTTGAATTTAATCCAAAGAAGTATTAAGCGTGTGCAAGGATCTTTAGAGTTGTGAATTTTCTTGTTGCAGTGATTTAAGTATCGATATTTAATTGCCTAGATACTAGAAAAAAAAGTTATTTACTTGCCTTGGTACATTTGTCGAATTATGTCGGCCCAATGATCATAATGAAATTTTGTAAATAAATATATTACACATGATATTACACTTTATGGACGTATTATACTTGAGATTTCTCATAATAGAGGTCGTGTTCCAGCGAAGATATGTTCAGCGATAATGGCCGTATTCTCGTTAACACACGATCCCAGTTAAAAACTTCGAAACAACTCGAATAGAATTCTCAACTCTTTTTTATCATATTTAGCTCTCAACATTGAAAATAAAATTTCACCGCAAAATATTTTTAAAGCTTTCATTTAAGGACGCATGCTACAGTTGCTTCTTTATTTTATTTGTTTTTTCTAGTAACGCTCTGCAATATTTGTAACATACAACGCAAGAGACTTTTAACAATTTATATTTCCAAGAATATTTATGTACCACTCGAGTACATTTACCGCACGGTATTTCTTCGATCGAATATAAAGTCAAGTTATTCCAAAAGAGCGTTTCCATCATGTTGCCAGTACTGAAACGTTCAAATATTTTTAGTTGCGTTTATACGTGCATTCGAAAGTTTTGTACGCGGAACGATACGCTGTTCGATAAAATTCGGATAATATTAGGAGAGCATTATTACATTTTAATACTATACGCGAGCGAAGTTTAATATCTTTGCTTGTCAACGACAAAACCATACCGCGAGTAACAACCCAAATTTCTCTGCGCTTTCAAGCTTCGTTTATCACCCTGCTGAAAATGACAAATTATTAATCAACCGTATTTCAAAACTCCATTTTCTTCTCGACAATTCGTTCCAACGACAAACTCGTTTCAAGCGTTAGGTACCGAGTTTATAATTTTTTATCTTTAAACGTGTGAAACACAACGATCACTCTTTCGTTTATTACCATTTTAACGACAACGACTATTTCTAGATCATCTACGTGTGAAAGTGTTTTTCTTGATAACTTTTATGAGAAACTTGACAAACTTGGAAACTTTTATCATTTCCTTCGATAACTTTCAAAGCACCTTAGGTACTTTTTCTCGACAACTTTTATTCCTCGTCTTAACAGCAAATTTTAACAACAAAGAGGTTCCAAAGATAGCGAGTTTCCGATTAATTAACATAAAAATGTTTCTTTTAAAGATTAAATCTCGGAAACGTTGATCTTAGACCCTATTTGGTATAACACTTGTTTCACTTTTTATTTACATGTCACCTTTGATACCACGTAACTCGTTTGAAACATTTTTTCATACCGTATTATAATTTCCGACTAATCTACAGTCGTCGCGTCACCTTTTCCTGTACTATTTTTTTACTACAAAATTAATAAAAAACTACTACCATTTTCTTTATTCGCTACTCTTCCAACGATGACAGTTTCTTAACTAACTGCTCAAAATTTATTTTTCGGTATTCAACCTCGGCAACAAAGAGCTCCTAGATTTACACATTTTTTATTGTATACGATACAACGATAATTCTAGGTAATAACCGATATCCGGTGTCAGTTTCCTTGCGCATCTTATCTGGCGCAATATTTCACTCGGTATTCCGGCCACGGATCGGAGAAATAAATCTTGCTTTTTTCGCGGACGACGCGCTCGCGAGGGAAAAGTTACACGCGCGGATCTTGTTCGAAGAAATTCCGAATGACGGTCCCCGCTCGGAAACTTTTCGAGAATCCTCGCGAGGAATGCATCGCGTAAAGATGCCTCCTCCTCCGACCTTTTTCCTTTTTCTTATCCTTTTTAACTTTTCACCGTTTTCCTCGATTCCAGAGGAACATACTCTGTCCTCGCTTCGCAGCTGTACGCTTCCATCGGAAGCACTTTTTACTTCTCCAACTTTTGGTAAAACATACGAAAATTTTACTTTTCAATCATTTTGGTTGCTAACTGTTTTTTTACCGGTTTTTTTTTTTGCGATCCGATGGACAGGATGTAATACTGAATGGTACGATAGGAAAAGGAAAAACTTAGCAACTGTAGAAGAATTTTGTGGCGTATTCTGGTAATAATGTATATTTTATTTTTATACGTTTCGTATGCAAGTTTTAAATTTTACTTTCGTGCCATGCTATGGACAGAGTAAAAGAATTATCTCGAGCTGAATATGTTATTATGTAGGAGAAAAAGAGTGGGCCGATCGGATTGCCTACACCGTGTCAACAAATGAGATGTATTTTATCGATTTCTTTGACACCCAAATATGACGAAATCATCTTTTGGGTTCGATAAGCTAAAATATTTTTTTTTCCTCGTAAAACGTCTAACTGGTTCTCAATTAAGGGCAGTGGATAGCTGTCGCGAGCCAGTGAATAGTATTCAAGGTTTGAAAGTCGACGCGCACACGCGACTCTTCGTTTTTCTTTCTTACTAAAATTATTGTCTTACTAAAACTCGGAGTCGCTGGGTCAAATTATTCTCTTGCTCGAAAGATCGTCGAGTATTAATCTTAACTGTTCTTTTTCCGAGCAAGAAATTCGTCGCGTATAATTCAAAATTTTATCGTTGAAACATTTATATCGGTGAAAAATACTTTATACGAAGTAAAGCGATTAACGCGATCATCTTAGCTGCAAATTTTTAGATCGTTAAGAGAAAAAATCTGTTTGTAATAAAGAGCAAGTCAGATTTAAAAATCTGAATTTAAAAATCACTATCAGATATTTATAGTGAAACAATTTAAGATTGCGATCTTATCGTACTCTTATCACGAGAGGAAATTAAAGCTCTAGTGATTTCAGAGATAATACTAGATTAATATTGTATTATTAGATAAGTGATATAAAACATACAATATATATAAAATCTAAGCTTTTTAATGTCATATTTGGTTAGGTACTTTCGCACATTTATTCTTCTTTCAATTTGAGAAAGTTCTTTAATATTGTAGAAGTTTCTTCGAAAGTTTCCACAGGTTCGTGCAACGTCAAGCATCTATCGAATGAGTTTTCAAACTTGTGTTTACTACTCCATATTCTTTTTTACGGTTTCCAGTAGGTGTCATGAACGATACGAACAAGCGTAAAAAATGTTTATAACTACGAAATAAAATTCTATTACGTATTCGTATATGCGCACAAGTTTATTTTGCGGTTGTGAACAATAAAGTCGAATAGAAAAAGCTACAGATATCAATTTTCGTTTAATTTTTTTCTTTTAAATAATTTAAAAAATTTCTTTAAATTGTTGGAGGAAATTTTCAATAAAAACTTGTCGTTTCAATCTTTAAATTCGTGACGAACTCGTTAAAAAAATTTATGAAAGTTAAGGAGATTCGTGTATCAAACATGAGTCATCTCTTCTATGAAAGATTATTAAAATTTTCGTACCGCGTTCATTGCGTGCACTATTTCTTGAAATAAAAATGCTTTCCATCTTTTTTTTCCAGTGTGCATATGAATTTAAAAAATTTTAATATTCCTTGAAAATGCTTCAAATACTAATTCGTATTAATCTTTTGAGCCTCTCGTTTCTAATTTCCCTTCGCGTCTAATTCATCAAAATTCCGCTTCGTAAATGCCGGTTAACTCTTGAAAAAAATTTCAAAAAAATAGATTTCAAATTTTCTCTCGTGAAATCAAAGAGTCAAGAAGCTTCGCAATGTAATAAAAAGCTGTACAACCTCTACCCAGCGTTATTCATACGCCGGGCGCTTACCCTCGATTAAAACTTACCGCAAGTGGGTAAATAAGGGGTTAATGGTCAAAGTTGTGCCAAAGTTTCGAGTCACGGACATCTTCGTTAATCCTCGTACAGACTTTACTAAAGTAGATGTGTATACACCGAGCGGCAAAAGGCGGAAGAAGAGGCTTCCTTTTCTAGAAAAGCAAGGGTGCAAGAATCCGTAGGCTGCCGGATGAAAAAGCTACCCCGCGAATTTTCTCTTACCGCAATTTGCTCCCTCTGTCAGCTCGACGAATGAAAAATGAGGTTTCACGAGTGGTCTGGGTTGCACCGATAACTTTAGCTGGAATTAAGTTCTACCTTTGTAACTTTGCCACGATTGTTGCTCCCTCTCTCTTATTTTTTTTTAGTAACAGAGTCGTTTTGCCACCATTAATCGTAGATTTAAAAAAGAAAGTTTAATGGGACGGAAAACGTGGTGTAGCGGTTAGGACGATTAGGAGTTCCTGGTTTGAATAATTGTAGAAAATAAATTATACCGTAACCGTGTAAAAAATATCGTAGCAATATTTATACGGTGACTGATACAAATTGACACATTTTCAAATATAATACCACCAAATATGTATAATATAATACCACCAATAATGTAATATTACCAAATTAAAAGAACGTAATCGACATAATTCCAACCGTGACAAAACACACCACAACAAGGATCCATTTTCACGCGTTCCTTTTTCCAGCGGGGAAGAAAAAACGAGCCATAAAAAGTGGTAAACGCGGGAACACGTAGCACGTCGTGCTCATACAAGATGCAGGAAGAAAAATTTACAGCGTATGACGGTCGCAAATTTGCCTGGCAGCGGCTGCGTACCTGTTTCCAGGCGTCTCTCGTTAATAAGGCCGAGCCGGCTCCCTTGCCCCTTGTTTTAAGCCTCTTACCTGTGGGATAGCGGTTTAACGATCCCACCGAGTCGAACTTCCTCTGGGTGGGACGGTATACGTTTACCCTGTGTCGCGAGGAAAGTAAATACGTCGACCGAGGGTTGTGAAATCCTTCAAGCTGAGGTTACCCACCTTTTTTCACCCCCTATCAGTCGAACGACCCGGAGGTTGATGTTCGATGTTCGCTTTAGTGTGCACGGTGCAAAGTGTAGCGGTAAATATTGTCCTCTGTGACGAATGCGATCTTTGGTTGTTTCGATAACTTCGTTCTAGATCATTTTTTAAGGAAGCGCCGAAGAAATGAATTTGAATTCTTGTTAATTTTCATTGGTTGAAAGGTTGATTTACGTTGACGATAAAATATACACGATTCCGAAGTTTTAACGTTTCCTAACTTCGGAACTAACGATTTCTATACCCAAGTTGATCCCAATTTTTATCGATACGCTGTACATTTGTTTTCTAATCGGCGTGATTTTCAAAGCAACTGAAAACAAAATTAATCAGCTTTAAAGAGTGTCAAGAATTTCGACAGAATATTGAAATTAAATCTAAAGAACGTTTTCTCGACGCTACTATCTTTCCCAAATAATGACTCGAGCAAATAGCATTGTACGTTTGAAATTGAAATATTTGTCTTTAACGTAGCAACAAATACTCGAGTGCTTTCGATACAATTTATACTATAAAATAATATTTTATGCCACAGACATACAGAAAAGAACTCCCGATCGAAGTCTCAAGTACAATTATCGGAACAACCCTTCCAACCAATTATATCTCAATCGGTTAGCGCGCGACTCGATGACAGAGACATCGTGAAACGAGAAAATATCGAATGCTCGTCGAAGAGCGTGACATTTTGCGCGAGAAGACGCTGGAATAATCAGCGTGTCGTTTTCAACGTGACGAGCAACGAACCGTTCAGGCTGCAAATGTCAAACGCTGCCGTTCAAAGAACCACGATTCACAGTTTTACAGCAATATGATTTCGTCCGTAGGAAGAACTTTGTCGAAGATCGACAAAGCGCTTTCGACGATCGACGAACACGGTGGTTCTTGTTGTTTCAGCCAATTTTAGTTTATTAACGAGCCACGTTCTGTTTCAAAGTTTTCACGGTGAGTCGAGAACTCACCTTTGCCGATGGACGTTCAAAACATCCGGAAACTCAAAATTTGTTGAACAAAGTAGAGATTCGATCGATCGATGGAATAATACTTTCCATTACTGCGTTACGAAACTTTTGTTAAGTTTATACTCGATTAAAAATTTATAGCAAAACTTTGCTCACGATTTTTTACATAATACCTAATTGGTACAAATTATAGTATTTAATGTTTTGAAAATTACTGTGAACCATTCGTTTGCTCACTTTCTATAGTAATTGAAACATTGGATTTTTGTTACAGTCGAATTCTATTTGCAGATTCCACTGAATTTTTGTTTTCACCGTATAGTGTATTTCGAACAAAAATTTTTGACTCCGTTCTAGAAGGCACTTTCAGCTCTGCAAGTCTGCAGTATCGTTTGTTGGAAACGAGCGCACTAAACTATGCAAACGTTCTCGTAAAAGGGGTAATCCTGAAAATTCAAATCGAAAGACCAATAGTGCTTTGCAGCTAAACTCTCCCTCTCTATCTTTCTCTTTCTTTTGTTCCTTTTATTTTGAACGGTTATCGTGTAAGCGATCCTTTGAAATTAACTGAAAATATCTTATCATAAAATTGAGAATGAATTTTTTCTCGGCATACGTACACCGACATTCTTATTGTTAGTACAAAGTGTTTATTATAAAAAGGTATTATGAAATAAGTGTCGCTTAAAATATCGATTAAACTATTTTTATGCATAACAAAATAACGACGAAGGGAAAAGTTTTTCTATTTTTCGCGAGGCAAAAAATAAAATATACGTTCCTTAACTTTTCACAGTGTAACGATCTTGAAAATAAAAATGGTTTGAGCGCGTAAAATAAGATCATCGTTATAAATACAGAACCATGGGAGTAAAAATATTTTAATATTTTACGTAATCAACGAAGTGCGATTTGTGAATAATAATACACTATGNTCGAACAAAAATTTTTGACTCCGTTCTAGAAGGCACTTTCAGCTCTGCAAGTCTGCAGTATCGTTTGTTGGAAACGAGCGCACTAAACTATGCAAACGTTCTCGTAAAAGGGGTAATCCTGAAAATTCAAATCGAAAGACCAATAGTGCTTTGCAGCTAAACTCTCCCTCTCTATCTTTCTCTTTCTTTTGTTCCTTTTATTTTGAACGGTTATCGTGTAAGCGATCCTTTGAAATTAACTGAAAATATCTTATCATAAAATTGAGAATGAATTTTTTCTCGGCATACGTACACCGACATTCTTATTGTTAGTACAAAGTGTTTATTATAAAAAGGTATTATGAAATAAGTGTCGCTTAAAATATCGATTAAACTATTTATATGCACAACAAAATAACGACGAAGGGAAAAGTTTTTCTATTTTTCGCGAGGCAAAAAATAAAATATACGTTCCTTAACTTTTCACAGTGTAACGATCTTGAAAATAAAAATGGTTTGAGCGCGTAAAATAAGATCATCGTTATAAATACAGAACCATGGGAGTAAAAATATTTTAATATTTTACGTAATCAACGAAGTGCGATTTGTGAATAATAATACACTATGGAGAACAGATGAGCGCATATTTAGCAAATAGTTGCTTTTTTTCTAAAAGGTATGCACTCGTATCGAAAAGGTTAAAGGTGATTCATGATCAGCTTGATATTTTTTTAACAGAATCTCTGACATTTTCCTGTACAACAAAAAAACCAATTCACCGACCTCGCGTAAAGCAGTTGCGATAGTTCAAGGTTGTGTAATCGCGCACAAAATCCATGCAGCTTCGCAAGGTATGTTTTCGAGTATCAGGGTAGCATTGAGTAATTTTATTTCTTCAAACAAACATTTGTGATTATTGCGGCTTTCGTAACCGGTGCAAGTTCAGATTTGCTTACATGAATTTGGATGGACTTGCCGAAGACTTTATCCGGCTCTTGGAATTTAAGACCATATTATTTCGCACTTTTATGTGTTCCACGAGAGAGTCATACTTACAAGGAATGTTACCGAGTTGATTTTCTCAAAATTGGCGTCCGTCAACTCCGTAACATTCCTTGTTGGCTTGCGAGATTCGTTATACAAATATTTCGAATATCTTATACCCCATATAATATCTGAAGTATTCCAAATATTACTTGTAACCATAAGGATAATGTAACGTCAAGGATGAAGCCAAATACGTAAAACAAATTCCAACCACGAAAGACAAAATTCGTGAAAGAAACAGCTGCGAGCGTCACCCATTCAAACTTCTTTACAACTGCACGCTACATATTTCTAAATAGTCGCACCCTTTTTTTCCCCCCGAGTTCTCTGTGTACCCAATAACCAGTCGAAAATGCAGGGAACATCGCGCAGAGTTGGAGGTGACAGAAGTTTCCGAGGCAAGTTCGGATTCCAGTTTTCCGGAGACCAGAAATGCGAAACGAGCGGTCCACGTGGCGCGCATATGCTCGAGGAACGCGCTTTGGATTTCCATGAGAAGCGTTCGCAATTGGCAAGAAAGTTTTCGCGCCACGTGATGCCTGGAGCAGCGTGAGAATGGCTACGTAGCGTCGCGTCGTGGACCGGAGGATACTCGGTAAATAGGTATACACAAGAAACTTTTCGATCCATTGTTTCCGGCATGGTCGAAGACTCGTCGAAAGAAACCAGTTCAAAGTCTGGACTCCAAGTTCTGTAAAACACGGAACAGATGCCTATGCTATTGGGGATTGAGTCGTCGATCCGGCGCTTTTTGTTCGTTGCCTCGTTTGAAGGGTGAAAGGAGAAAGACTTTTGGGTCCTTGGAATTTTGTTAATTAGCAAACGTGACGAAATATAAGGGGCTTTTGTGCAGGAAATAACATGTACGGGACAGAACAAATTGTTCGTTCGAAAGAATAACGTAGCCAAAAAAATTAGTTTTTAAATTATTCTGTTAAAATAAATTTAAAACGCCTAGATTATCTGCGGGAAAATTGGTCTTAAATCAGGTGGTCTTAAATTATGTAATTATTAGTAGCCGAATTACAAGATTAGAAAATTTATTTGCGATTTCTGCATCTTCCACTCTTCTCTCGACCGAGCGGAATATGTCCACGAATATTTAAAGAAATACATTGAATGTATGATAATAAAAATGAAAGAGAGAGAAAGTGGAAAAGAGTATAATTTGTCATAAGAAAAGAAGTTATCGAAATCTAGTAAATTATGGTTAAATAAATTTTGCGGGAAGCTGAGATCAAATTAAGATTGGAAGTGATTCGTTGTTGCGGTTCTTTCTCACGCTTTCTGTTTGCTTAATTGGTATAATGTAGTTCACTAGAAACAAACAGTTTTTGTATTATATTACGCGACGAATCGATGTTACAGAAAGTGTGTTAATTAAAAATAGATAATTTCAAATGTATAATATCACACGGTAGAACGCTATTGACCTATATTTTTAAACAAATTTATACGATATCAATAAACGAAGAATAAAATGTAAATACGAGAGAACGTGCTCAAAGACTTATTTTAAAGACAGTGTCTGCGGACCACGTGTTTGCACTCCCTTCGATGCAAAAACAGCTTGACAACATATTGCAGTGTAGAAAGTCTGTCGATTTTAAGTGCCCACTTCATTTCAGCACAATATATCAATGGCACTTAAAGCTTCGAAGAAACAACCTTCGTAAAAATTTTCCGCTACATCCATCGTTTATACAATTGCTACAAAAACATTTGTCGCACACGTGTGAAATAACTATTTCTGCAAGAACGTATTTTCTGTGTACTCAGACCATACTGCCATTTTTAATTACAATACAACCAACAATATTATACTGCAGATCTACATCAATTTTCATAGGTTGGGTAAGTCCGGGATAGTTCGGGAGTATTAATATCTCAAAATAAAACAAATAAATCGACTTATTAATATTCTCGTACCGACAATTGTCGCAAAACCGCATAAATATTATAAATTACATTTAAAGTTTTGCACATACTAGATAGTAAAATTAAGAAAAACTATTTCGAAACCCCCGCAAGCAAGGATTGGGTTAAACGTGTAAGTTGTGGACGCTGTTTCACGATGGATTCTCTAAGCATGGGAATATTCGTGATTTATATGGAAAATTGAAGAAAAAGCAACGAATCGATTAATTTTCTCTTGTATTATATTTTGTATAAGCTACATTTCTTGGTATTTGTAATGGGTGAACACTTTAATCTTCTCATACTGGCACGACCGTCCATTTGCAGTTGATTGAAAAATGAGAATAAATATTTTAATACGCCGCGAAATATAATTTATATATTCTAAATTACTTACGCGCTGCTTTAATTTCTCCAAAACAATAAAAATGTAAAAGACCAACAATGCAATGGCTTTTTTTCAAAAAATGGTCCAACTATCCCGGACGTACCCTATATTTCTACTATATTAAAAAAATTGTCTCCATCTGTATACCAAGAACTCTTTAGTTTCAACAATGTCGTACCGAAAAACCACCTCAGACCTCCAGCACTACTGTTTCCTTCTATCTGTCCTCGAGCATCTGTGTCGCTAGTTCGCGAAGCATCTCTCGCTAGTCTTCAGGCTCCATCGGAGTAAATTTAAAAGCGTCACCATAACGTCTCCACGCGAGGCGCGGATTACCGGGCATTTTTCCATTCAACGACGCCACAACTTTCCCCGTAAATATGAAATCGTAGGGAAGTTTACCGAACCGGAAGAAACGAGGCGCACGTGCGCAAACTCGCGACCAGAAACCCGCGTCCATTTGCTTTCTTCCTACGTTACATTTTACACGTGTACCCTCCATCGAAGTACCTTGCACCAATTTCGATAGCCAACGCGAGAACCTTCTTCGAAAGCTTCTGCATTATCGAGTTCGACGCGATGGCGATAAATTGTTTTCGAACAAACTCGAAAGGGGGTGGAAAAGGAGGTGGATTGGGGGTTCGTGGGTTTAATTAAATCAGGTTCTTTTCTTTCATGTTCCATAGTTGGGATTAACAGGACGACGCTAGGGAACACGCTGAGGAAGTTTAGGTTTCGGGGTTAGGCTGGAATTTAGATGTTCTAATTAGTTTAATTGTTATTGCGGCTTTGTTACTGTTGTCGCGTTAAACATTCTTTTATGGTGCGAAAGATTAACTTAGAGCAACTTGTATTCATTTTTTATACGCAGTATTTAACGGTTAAAGAAATTAGAGAACTTTCATTGAGTTCCAAAAAAAAAAAAAAATGGTCTTATCGCAGGTTTCAAATTAGTAATCTGAAGTGAAAGTAGGATTATAAGCTTAAGTAGATTTTACTGTAATTTTATATATAACGTCTTACAACGTCAGAATTCTGAAAACTGCAACCAATAAATCAAGTTTAAATAATGAGTAATACGGCGTCCTTTCCTAAAGCTATACAATCTTCTCGAATCCAGATGGTTGAAACACAAACAAGATTATTCGAGGCAATAAATATTCCGATTAATTAATTCCTCCCATAATACGTAAGACCTAAGAAATTCAATCGCAATTGCGATAAATAATTCAAGATTACCTACGATGTGTATACAGTGTAATGTACAGTAATAACACTTTTCGTAATCGATACCGCTGCGTGTACGCGCATAAAATGTACCTATCCGAAGTATTTCTCATCAAAACCACTATTTACAGCGCCATGGAAGCAATTCCAATTACACGTTTAATCTTACAATTTTAATACAGCTGATAAACGTACGCGGGAGATTAAAGCCGTACGTTAATTCACGTTAATTTCGAACCAACGGAGTTCCCTTTGCCCATACATTTTGTATGTTCTTAACTGCAATCGCATTTCTACACAAATATTGCATATTGCTAGGTGAACGTTAGTAAAAGACCAGGAAGTAAATAAAATAAATCATTCAATCTTAAAGCTCTGTGCAAAATGGTTCACAGAAATATTTACATTCCTTTGCTTATCGACGATAATATTATAAATGTTATTTATAGTTATATCGAAACGGTCCTACTGTAATCGTTTCGAAGTCACATCAATCGGATAAAGTCAACAATAATTGTATAAAGTATTTTCCACGTGTATTATTCAACATTAATTGGTAAAAAGAAAACGCGTTCATGCACGCGTTCCTAATTTCGCTACGAATGCTTAGTCTTAATTGTAAAAGTTGTGTTCCACTTCTCCCCTAAAGCGACCATTATTTCCCGGCACGTGAAAGAACTTTGTTCCTCGGCGCTTTGACCGGCAGCTTTTCTTCGAAATAAATTAACGAACGCGTGCATACCTGCGCCCATTCATTCTCCCCCTCTGAATATGGATTTCGACCGATTCTCCTGGGGCAGCGCAACAATGCCAGGGAAAGAAAAGGGACCTTTTACCTGAGGTGTTCACCTGTGTCTTCGAATGCGCCTTGTCAGGTGCATTCATCGCGGAGGACCGCGTTAAACGCGTTCGTCGTGCACTTAGTATTCCGACAACCAAGTTTCACTGCTCTTTGTACTTTCTTTTGTCAAGCGATGCGCTGTGTATTTTTGTTTTTCTTATTGGCTTGATATGCTAAATGCTAAACGTTGGCCATTGTTGTATATCGTATCTAGTAAATAAGTTTGGAAGGTGATGGTTGTGTGATCAACTTTTATTCTCAAAAAAGAGAGTCTTGCGTAGATTCTGGTAACGACGATGTTTAAAGTTTAAAGTATACTTTATAATATTTGAAAAACGTTAGGGTTGAAGTATGTGCTGTGATTTTGGGGTGTATTATTAATTTTTTTTCAATGTCGCATAGCGTTATGGTTGAACGTTTTCAAACTGGGTTCACCGATGTGTCGAGGAGAAATTGTAAACTTAAAAACACAAATTAGGGTAAAATGTGATTCAGTTTTTTAGTTCGTTATCTGATAATGACAGTAATGTTACTTGTACGTTATATTGGGTAGCTAATTTAGATCGACGCTGATCGGAATAAAAGATTTAAGTATGAAATATTTAGTATACGTTATACTTTCAGTTGTTGAGTTTCTATTTTATTACGAAAGTAATTAGAAAAGTCTTGTCCTAGAAGTATCTCGCATTGTTCTTTTATTAAGATTTACGATCGTGAATCGATAAATGCGCGATTCGCACGATTTAATCCCACTCGTGGGATATTAAGGAATAATAGGTAACAAGTAAGTCTCTGAAGAATTAGTTGCCATGAAATAGGTCGTGCGTAATATACATGGTAAAAGAAATACGAAAGATTCCTAATTACCCACTATTCCAGATCCATGCAAATGTTAAGAATTGTTCTGTGATTAACACGTGCGATGGATTCTTTGCGATCTCATTGTCTTCTCTAACCTCGTAATGGACAGAAAGTTATCATTTATTTTTCAGAAAGTTTCATTTATCAGATTTTATTTTGTGATTTCCCAGTACACATTTTGAATATAATGCACAAATTCTCTAACACAATTTAGAAAATTCTATTTCTTCCATCACGGCTCGGCCAAGTAAAATTTCTTTCTTTTCCCCTCTGTAAACTTGGTGAGCAGCTCACTCGACTAACCAGTAATTTATAACGACCCACTTAATTTGCCTTTACTCGTTCACGCGGCTCATTTTTCCAGTTGACCAGCTCTTTCGTCAAACATCACGATCACAAAAGGTTAAAACCCAGCTACCTAGTCGTTTAACCCATAAATAGCGTACGCCACTCCGGAAATTTCGAAACGACGCGTGACGTTTTCAGAGAATTTTACATCACCAGTGCCCAAAATTTGTTGGCTGCACGGTCAAAAGGAATTCCTCCACGAAGGGATCGACGTGACGCGAAAGTTCGATTTGCCTCTTTAGGACCTTTGTTCCGCCGCCTAGGGCCCCTAACAAACCTTCCGACAAAATTAACGTCGCCTGTTTCGCGTCGTTCGTCGTATTTCCAGACGAACTTTCGCAAAATCGCAATAAGCCGTAAAATCGGCCAGGAGTCAAATTAAATATGTTTCGAGCGTTTCGACAAGAAAGTTGAAAGAAATCGAGAAGATACGATGCCGAACCCTCAGTTAGGGCCTTATAATGCGTTTATAATTGTACATTAGTCTTTTAAATTTTTATAATCTCCTTCTTTTTATCAGTATTATGCTTCAATTTGATTACTTCCATTTATTCGTTCTGGATCACTTCAATTATTTTTTCATAAAATTGTAAATATTTTTTTCGGGCATCGCGCTCTAGTTAGGGCCATGGTACCCGTTGCGTCGATCAGTAAACCGCGATACAAGAATGTATAACCTCGCTGTGTTTGTTCTATCGGCTATATTTAATCGCAAGTTTTGATGGAATCGATCGAGATTCAGGGTTTGTAATTTTTTTAGAAACGTTGATTTTCCATTTTGTGGAAATATAGATCTCGTGGTATTTTAAGGAAATCACTAGTTTTAGTACTATAGACGTCCGTTTCGTTGTAAGAAACGTACTCGGAGAAATCGCAACGGTAACGTTGTTTCGAGGATGTTTGAAGAGGGTCTTATTGTGTCACGAATTATTTTTCCTTTTTGTTTGTTTCATCGTAATTAAGTTAGAAAGCGTTGTTGAAAGTGGTGCAACGGTGTTTAGCCGCTAAGGTTGGTAGGGAGCTCGGCAGCTTCGAAATTATAATGTAAATTTCCGCTAAAATACTATCGCCGCTCGTCCAGGCTGTAAAATTGGGCTAGACACTGTGCGTTGCAAAATTTACCACGCAGAATTTACGTCCGCGTTCCGTGGGACGTAGAAATGTACATGCATTGTAGACCTGTGTAAAAAATAAATTATACCGTATACAACATTCCATTCTGAATGAATCACCGATGACCAACGATGTTTCTCAAAAAGTACCATTTTTTTTCTTCTTTTTTTTTAGACATTCTTTCTCTTGACATTAAAAATTGTAGAAAAAAAAAGCTTGCGTAACCAATGTTTTACAATTCTATTCGACCTGAAAATTGTAGGAATTTTTGCAATTTCATCGGGTTTGTAAGAGAATTCCCGTCATTTAACCGTCAAATATTTGACGTAGACGAGTCGGAACATTTCCATTCGCGGAGGTAGCGAGGAGGGCGAATGATTTCCTTTTGATCGGACGAAATCTTGCACATTCAAGGAGAGAGATATTGAACTACGGCTAGAATCTTAGTTGGAAATTGAGATCGTTTTACTGCAACGATTGTACTCGACATCAATGAAGTCTTTTATTTACGAAACGAGCCACCTTCAGCTTCAAATAGAATTGCCGTCTACGGACTGCTACCCTCCGGGCACTGAAAATCTATTATTAGTCCTTGCGAGATTTCCAGCGCCCAAGACGGGTGCACCAGACACAGGTAGACGTCGTTAAACCTATGAATCATCTTTCAAGACTGCTTTTGAGGCTCTTCAGCTTTGTCACGCGATGCCTTCTTTCTGTTTCCAAGAAACAATTGGCGAATTCATCGCCTATAATAGTCGTAAGATACGCGAATCTCCAATTTTTCTTTTTTTTTTTACTTCAAATAACTGTTTAAAATGTAATAAAGTCGCAAAGACAGGCATCGTAAATTATAATTAAAAGTTTTAACGAATGAGAAGCGTAAATGAAATTATGTTAAAAAATAGGATACGGAAAGGAATTTATAAATTGTACAGTTCTTAATTAGCGATACATATATTCTAGTAAACGCTATTTACTTTTAAATAACGCGATTCACAATTTATCATTTGTATTTCTATAATTTGCAATCACCTGTTTTAATAAATTCTATCTTACGGTTGACATCGTATCTCATGGCAAATCGATAATTCAGTCGGCTACAAGTGACACGCATATTTCGCTGATAAATCGTACGCAGAGAACAATAACTTTTTTGCGGATAATGTTTGACATTCAAATGCTGCCCGATTCTTGGCATAATCTTTCGACAAAGAACCATTCGCGGTACTTCGCGATACACTCGCGTTAACTAGCCATGCGCTTATGGCGGCTGAACGAACGGGGTGCATCTAATTGACCATTTCTAAGAAACAATACCGACAGACTTTCTGCTGATGAAGATTATCGCGAATTAATGACTGAACAAGCCGTTCGTCCGAATACATTACAATTCGTTTGTTTCTTTGAAATAATTTCGAACGATGGATTTCCGTTTCACACATTAACGGCGACGAATATTCATCGCGTACAAGACCAAAAGGCAGTCAACATTCTGTGGGCTAAATTTTAATCAACCGTCGGAAGTAAACTGTTCCAAGAGTCGCAATTTATGGATAATTATTCCTCTAGAAATTCCCAGCACGTAATTCTTTAAATTAGGCAAGATCTTCTTGGAATGAATTATAATGTTCGCCGGAAGTGGTGGAGCAATCTTCCACAACGGCAACAACAATTGATACAGTTTATTTTGCGAGAGCAGAAGAATTCCGTCGAATTAAAAGCTTCGGTGCGATCGCATTTTATTACGAAATTTCCAAGCAAACGAATATTCATTTTAACCCGATAAAAATTCCTTTTCCTTGCAGAGAGAGCAAAAAAAAAAAAAAAAAAAAAAAA
>SMSQ01026164.1:202056-297316 GCA_019453375.1 Ctenoplectra terminalis | reverse complement strand
AAAAAAAAAAAAAAAAAAAAAAAAAAAAAAAAAAAGAAGAAAAGCAACGCTAAGAAATTAAAAGTTGCGAGTTGTGGAGCAACGTTGCACGAGACCATGTACGAAAGTAAATTTGTACCTCGCGAAACACAGTGGAGCGCGGTATTTTTGAAAACGCTGAATTATTTGTGGGGAAAAGTACCGTAAGCCACTCGTGCGACTTGATAGAAGTAAAATTTTCATTTAGACGATCGCACGGTCTCTTGAACGCGTGGCCGTTGCAAAATTTAGCCGAGCCAAATGTAAATGGTCGGTCAGGGGTAAAAGTCGCGGACTTGCAAAGGGGCCGTGCCAGGATCTGAGCATCGCTGCCTCCTCCGGCGGCAGAGTTACGAGAAGAAAAACTCGAATGAAAATTAACGTTACTTTCAAAAAGTCGAGCCGCGTTACGGCCCATGCGCACGCGGTTTCTGCATACTCGGTGTGCTCGGAGAACACCGTGCTCTCGTGAGACGAGAAAAAACACGGATTACTCGGATCTGATATTCTTCTTTACAGAGGACAAGTTGGTTGCGTGCTTTGAGAAATGGAATAAGCGATGAAAGAACGGTAGATGCGTAGTGAATTCTTTTAAAAGCAAAACCAGAAAAATTGCATCCTTTGTGAGGTATCGTGTTTTTTTAATTTTACCAACAGTCACGAGAATTACCTCACAAAGCGCTACTTAATTTTTTTAATCCTAAATATCTGTCGAAACATTGCTTGCTTGGTGCGCGAAAAGAAAATTATAAAGAACATAAAAACGCGAAAAAAAAGTACAATGACTTTTCTATCCGTATTTTTACTATCGCAAAATCGTTTGACATATTTTTACTATCGCAAAATCTTTAACGAACTGTTATCGCGGTAAAACTACTAGATC
Source organism: Ctenoplectra terminalis (assembly GCA_019453375.1). NCBI lineage: Eukaryota > Metazoa > Arthropoda > Insecta > Hymenoptera > Apidae > Ctenoplectra > Ctenoplectra terminalis. Next base: position 296,415 of record SMSQ01026164.1, on the reverse strand, counting down.
CGTGAAGAACGACAAATTACAATTATCGACAGAGTTTGTATTAACCTTTGTCGAAATATGAAAACTGATCGTTCGTTTCAATCTGTTATCCACCCACGTTAATCTTAATTATCGCGCGATCAATGTTTACGGTACAGTGTTAATCAACAGCTACGTACAAACCTTTCTCATCTTGCACCTTTCAACGCCCCAAACCCAACCACAGCTCGAACCTAACATGATCCTTTGATTTCGCTCCTTCCTGTTGCACGGAACACAGGCTGCATACAGGGTGGCCGAGAAGCGCGTAAACGTGACCCCCGACAACCTGTGTCGCAGTGGTATCCGATCGTGATCGGTTGTCATAGGAGACGAGTCGAGAATGACAACAAAAGAACGTCAGCTGGCCTCCCGTTGCCGGAACGCTGCAATTAGACACCGGCGGTGGGGAGAGTCTAGCGGGTGACGTGGTAGGGGTCGATCGGCCGCGAAGCGTGGCTCCTCTCCAGTCGGTCCGGAAACGCGGTCCGAACAGGACGTTTCTCGACGTTTTTTCGTTCCCTCGTCACACGTGACGATGTTTATTTGCGCGCGTCGATTCTCGCGGTCAGCGTCGCGTTCGGTGGTTGTTGCGTGGCGTGTCGGTGCGTAAAGAGTGCGAAAAGGTGCATTGTTATGAGGGAAGGTGCCTCGAGTAGCGGAATGGTCAGCTTTAAGAACAACAACATAGACAGGTACGCTCGAACGCGTTTCTGCGGATTCCCAGGCGCGTCTAGCGTGCTCGGAGCGCGCCACTCTGCGGAAATATTTTAACGCATCACCGTTCAACTATGCTGTATCCTGTGTTCCACGTAACGAGGATATTCAACAGTTTCGTTATGGAAACGAGGTACCCTCGTTTCACCCTCGTTTCGCNATTTGTATTAACCTTTGTCGAAATATGAAAACTGATCGTTCGTTTCAATCTGTTATCCACCCACGTTAATCTTAATTATCGCGCGATCAATGTTTACGGTACAGTGTTAATCAACAGCTACGTACAAACCTTTCTCATCTTGCACCTTTCAACGCCCCAAACCCAACCACAGCTCGAACCTAACATGATCCTTTGATTTCGCTCCTTCCTGTTGCACGGAACACAGGCTGCATACAGGGTGGCCGAGAAGCGCGTAAACGTGACCCCCGACAACCTGTGTCGCAGTGGTATCCGATCGTGATCGGTTGTCATAGGAGACGAGTCGAGAATGACAACAAAAGAACGTCAGCTGGCCTCCCGTTGCCGGAACGCTGCAATTAGACACCGGCGGTGGGGAGAGTCTAGCGGGTGACGTGGTAGGGGTCGATCGGCCGCGAAGCGTGGCTCCTCTCCAGTCGGTCCGGAAACGCGGTCCGAACAGGACGTTTCTCGACGTTTTTTCGTTCCCTCGTCACACGTGACGATGTTTATTTGCGCGCGTCGATTCTCGCGGTCAGCGTCGCGTTCGGTGGTTGTTGCGTGGCGTGTCGGTGCGTAAAGAGTGCGAAAAGGTGCATTGTTATGAGGGAAGGTGCCTCGAGTAGCGGAATGGTCAGCTTTAAGAACAACAACATAGACAGGTACGCTCGAACGCGTTTCTGCGGATTCCCAGGCGCGTCTAGCGTGCTCGGAGCGCGCCACTCTGCGGAAATATTTTAACGCATCACCGTTCAACTATGCTGTATCCTGTGTTCCACGTAACGAGGATATTCAACAGTTTCGTTATGGAAACGAGGTACCCTCGTTTCATCCTCGTTTCACCCCTGTCGGAATTATTCGATTCTGGAGCACGTGATTATGTTGGAAATGAAATGCAAGCGAATCGGTTTTGAACAGGTGTGCTAACTGTCCATCGGACGTTCGTGTATACGCGTGTGTACGGGTGCCTGTGTAAAGGTTATAAAATGTCCTGTTACGTCATGCTCTGTTTCTGCATATTTTGAACAAGACAAAAGAGGTATTTACGTTTGTTAATTCGACGAGTGACATTAATTATTGCTAGTAACGATCCTCAGCAGTTTTTTTTTGCACGGATTTTATTTATTTTCCTTTTGGTACCGCGCAACCTGGTATTAAGTTTTTAGAACCGAAGAAAGTATCGATAAGTAAGGTATCTTTTCTGCTTAACGCAACAGTGTTTTGTTCGATGAATCCGAAGTATTGTTTTCGATTAGGAAAAAGATATTCGAAGATAACGTTTTTTTTAATCCGTTATTTAAAAACAGGAAACTTTGAACCCATCCAACGATATATTTATTTATCCTTGATTTATTTTTTTCGTTTATGAAACAGAGCGAATGTTTTTTTCTTTCTTTTTTTTCGCGGTAGCAGTTTTTCGATCGAAACAGTTACTTCAATCGGTCGATTATAAAATGGCAACCAATTTCCCACAGTTACGAACTATTGTTAACAAACGTTAAAGTCTGACTTCAAATTATTGCAAACGATTTAATAAAGTCATGCTCTATTAAGTTGGAACAAAAATTTATCGGGGTTACCTAGAAAACTTGTTTTGTTTTTAACGTTTGTAAAATAGTATTAACTGCAACTTTTTTTATTCTAGAGCCATTACTGTGTATCAAATTTACAATTCCGGTTTAAACTTCGTTCCAACGATCCCGTGCTCGCTATATTTCGAAGGAAAGTTTTTTCCCGTTGTTTCAGAAACTGGATTACGCTGTCGAATCTAGTTTCTGATATGAGTTAATGTTTACTGCAAAAACAAGGAAGCTAAGCCTCTGATAGCCACGTATAGATACTCGAGCCGAGCATTTTTCTCTTTTCGCTCGAAGAACTTTCGCATGACTTCGGTACTTGTTTTTATTATTTCCTCAAACTTATCTAAAGATTTGGATAAAGTCTCTTTAATTCACCAGCATNCGAAACAGTTACTTCAATCGGTCGATTATAAAATGGCAACCAATTTCCCACAGTTACGAACTATTGTTAACAAACGTTAAAGTCTGACTTCAAATTATTGCAAACGATTTAATAAAGTCATGCTCTATTAAGTTGGAACAAAAATTTATCGGGGTTACCTAGAAAACTTGTTTTGTTTTTAACGTTTGTAAAATAGTATTAACTGCAACTTTTTTTATTCTAGAGCCATTACTGTGTATCAAATTTACAATTCCGGTTTAAACTTCGTTCCAACGATCCCGTGCTCGCTATATTTCGAAGGAAAGTTTTTTCCCGTTGTTTCAGAAACTGGATTACGCTGTCGAATCTAGTTTCTGATATGAGTTAATGTTTACTGCAAAAACAAGGAAGCTAAGCCTCTGATAGCCACGTATAGATACTCGAGCCGAGCATTTTTCTCTTTTCGCTCGAAGAACTTTCGCATGACTTCGGTACTTGTTTTTATTATTTCCGCAAACTTATCTAAAGATTTGGATAAAGTCTCTTTAATTCACCAGCATGTTTCCCTTTTTTTACGATGTAGATATCGGTAATAATCTTTCATAATACAATCTTTCTACTCGGATTCGTTTAATGAATTTTTAGGTTAATTTCTTCGTTCGCATTCAACCCGTGAGCACACAATATCTGAACAAACCGAAAACTTTGGTGCAAAAATCGTGCAGATTCACTTTTTAGCAAAATTACACTTTTTACACTTTCGTATATTTTTATATATTTTTATATTTTTTTATATACTTCCAATCGCTTTATTCAATTTCCTAGAAATTTAAAAACCTGCACTTACGTCGATCAAGCATTTTTTTAATCTTCTCAGCGAGTAGTGCAAATCTTCAAAGTCTTAAACATTTTTAAATTCTTTTATTATTGCGCACGAACCAAACTCGGAACAACGACAAGAATGTTAAAATGAAAAGTCGTTGACAAAAACAGGAGACATCCGGTCCAACAGGAACNTACGTCGATCAAGCATTTTTTTAATCTTCTCAGCGAGTAGTGCAAATCTTCAAAGTCTTAAACATTTTTAAATTCTTTTATTATTGCGCACGAACCAAACTCGGAACAACGACAAGAATGTTAAAATGAAAAGTCGTTGACAAAAACAGGAGACATCCGGTCCAACAGGAACGCTATTCCAGTTCCACTGGACTATGCGCAAATATCGGATTCCTCTGGCGAAGCTTTTCCTAGATACATGCCGCTGATGCAGCGTTTGAACAGACGGTGTGCGCTTCGCGCTTGTTTAACTTGGAATATATTCTAGCGATTCGGGCGGCAAGTGTTCGAAAAATCTCGTTCTTGCCCGTTAAAATGGCCGGGAACCACAGAGTTCCTAGCATTGTCAAGTTTCCGCGGTGAAATTGCTGGTGGCGCTATACCGCTTCCGCTGCGATAGACCGCATTCCGTCCGTGGTTCGAGGTATTCTGATTGGATCTTCAGGATTATGTTGGACCTACCGAGATTGCGACGCTCGATACGATCGTCGACAGATTACCGAACGATATTGATGCTGGATTAGTTTCCGAGTTTCTGCTAACACGCAGCGTTCTTAGATAAAACGTTATTACTTTAATCGGCAGAATATTAGTTTAATTAAACAAAAGCCATCTTTGTGCAAACCAGGAGCATCTGTGTTACGATATTCGGGGTGAAGCGTTTAAAACAGGCTTTCAAAACTGGAGAATTTTTTTGTTTCAGAGATACGGAAAATTAGTTGCGTTTGATTTCTCTTGAATTCTTTTCTTTTCGGTATAATTTCGCTGCGTGTAAATGCTGTTCTCATGATTGGTTAGCGTTTAACATTTGTTTTAAGAAATTAGATTTTAAGTGGCAAATTTTCAGTCTCAAATTTTTTTTCTACGTCTCTGACCGTTTCTATAATCGCAAATTTAAGAATGTGTTAAGGAAAGTCGATTTCACCGATGCATCAAATCGTCCAAAATTCTATTCGTTCCATTTAAAGGTGCCCTGTGTTTACATTTTCTAGAATTTTTCTGTTATGAAAAAACATGTTAATCTTTGACAAAACCTTTCGGAATATTCCGAAATTCTCTTCTTTCAGCGTCACATTTCACGATGAAATATAGTTCTAATGTCGCTGCAAATTCCAAATTTAATACGACACAGAGGGTAACATCATCCAGTTTTATATTCCCCCGTGGAACACGTAGGTGGCCAATTCAATTTTGTAAAGTACCGTTCGATTTATCATCGGGAATATATTTTTCGACGAAGTTGTTGCTAGATATCGGGCACGGGTAACGAAGAAAAGAGAGTCGTTAAGACCACCGCGAAGTCTGTGGCATTGGACGGACGCCATTAAGGTCAAGTATAGAACGTTTCTTGTCTAAACTTGGCCGCGGCGCTTCGACGGGTTTTTAGCAACTGCCAAGAGCTCTCTTCGTAGGGGGACATCCCATAAAACACCGTAATTTCGGTGCAAAATTTAGTATCTTAAAATTAGAATAATAACGCACGATATGTTAGATTCAGTGACATACCAGATTTTTAATGTAAAATCAGTAGTTGGAAAAGCGAAATATTCAATTTGGAAATTTTAGACCTAAAATTAAAAATTTTGTTAATAGTATAGTGCTCGAGGTATTCGTACAGATGGCGTTACTACTTTTGCCATTTTTACGTCCATTTTGTATCTATACTACGTTAATTCGGTATTTTTTCAAAATCTATGAATAATCCTTTTCAAAATAAACGAATAAGCTTGTGTTTTATTTAGCTTCAATTTTCATAATTCTCCAATCGTTAATTAAAAGATTGGAATAGCTTCTGGCTTTTGAAAAAGTAGCATTAATTCGTACCTGACGAGAAGAAAGTAACATTATTCAAATAGTTCTAAATCCTATTTGGTAAAAAGTAAAAGTATTTAAAACCAATTAGTAATAGTGAATTAAGAGAGCGTAATCGCATTCTTGTTACGACCATTGTTGACTAACCTTCGCAATGCAACCGCTAATTACATAAAATGAAACCGCTAAAAGAAAGAGGTGAACGTTCTTGCGCCGACAAAAACGTAACTGGAGAAGATTAACAAGAACTTAAAGCCGTCACGCCATCAATTTAAGATTTTTTGCGTGCGTCTACATTTCACGACGAACCCGGAAAAATGACTGATCGAGATCTAGCCGTGCATAAACGATACGCGTTAGATTCATGGACGGAACGTGACACGTGATTCCCAACGGAGAGTTGCAACTTTTAATCTGTTGAGCTGACTTGCCAATACCCGTTAAGTCGGCTGCTTAACATCGTTTTACTCTTTGTCTTCCACCGTTTTTTGCTCGACGCTCTCTTTTTCGCGCATAGAAACAAACAGCTTCCGTTCGAATAAAATTTCTTCTGAAATATTAACGCGTACGTACATATTCGTATTATTGTATAAATTTTATTCGTATCTCGATTAAATATGTGTTACTACGAATTACAATAATATAATGGTGAAAATACATTATTAATAGGAAAGAAACAGTGGTAACCTTGAAAAATTAAAAAAAAAAAGATGACCTTGAACTTTCTGTTTCTTTTGCAATGGAAAGTACTTACAATTAGTTGCAAGGGCAGGCTATATAAACTCGGTACCCTGTTTGTGTGCTTTTTACCGTCTTTCAAATGTACAGATCAACGAAACATGAAATGATAAAACTAAAAAAATTAAGATTTTTTTTGTCTAATTAATAAGTGCCTGACTCGCTGTGTTTTTGAATAACAAAGATTAAGGAGTGCAATTTGAGTGCCCGGCGACGAGCAATACAGGATTTTGCTAGAGTTTTCAATTCCAAATTGCACGCCGATATTTAAATTTTTATGCATTGAATTAAACTCCTTCTAACATTGTACGATTCGACTCTGCAGAACTGAAATATGAAACCGCATGGGATGTCACGGAACACGAGCACCGTGTCTGTAAAAATTCCATCTTCGTGAAAACATGTGAACATAAAAAGCATACTTTATTTATTTCTCACTTCAGTAATATATCATTTTATAGATGATTTCGACTAAAGTCAAAGAAAATAATTTTATTAGATCGGTTGGAGAAAGCGAAATCTTGTTCAATGCTATTTTCTCCGAGATTATTAGGACCATTGGTATTTTGTTAAATAATATATTCTTTCTTTTTAATCGCAAACTATGGCTAAAGTTGGACAGGTTTTCCGTGTTGCAGTGCCCGACCGTGGCGTGACTCTTTATTTGAGAGACAGAAAACATGTGGTCCGCAGGTGTGCACTCTCTGTTCCTGGAACATAATTTTAAACACATTTTGCTTCAATTTTCAAATAAAACCATACAATAGCTCGCGTGGTGTCGCTTAAAAAAAAAAAATGGTTTCGTTTCAAAAAATAACCGTGACCCTGACAAATTTTACGATTTAACAACTTCAATAGCTTTTCTCATTTGACTATTCTTTTTTTTAATACACAGTTTTCCTCCGCGTTTACGTAGTCCAACAAAATTAAATTTGTCTATTTTTTCGTGTAACACACTACGTATTCATTTACGTTTCAAGCTTGTGAGAATATTGTTGATCAAAAATTTAATTACTCGCAACAATATTAGCGTCGTATAATGTTTTTCTTCTAATTTTGATATCTGAAATAGCTTTCGATAATACATACAAATAAGTAAGAGAAAAAAAAGATAGAATACAAATTGTTTTAAGGTCGCTAAGATTTTCTTTTTTAATTAAATAACGTACCGTTGTTTCATTGATCCGATGTTGCGGCTCGTGAAAAACCAAATCCAGCAGGTAGAACGCGATGACCTTCAAATGACCTTAAACATCCTGTGTATCGTTCTACAAACGATCGTTTCTTACTTTCATCTACATATTTATTCTAACATTAATCACCACCCAACCGTTGCTTATTGTTAATACATATTAATCATTTTAAGCATTTAAACTTTCCGTGTGTCACGCTTTTTAAACATTCAGGACTTGAATTTTGCAAGGCTATCCGATGAAAGTCAAATTTATTTTCCAAACAGCGCGCCTAACGAGTCCATCGAGACGCGCCACCTTAACGATATTTTCTGGGCAAAGTCGAATTACAATGTTCCATTTTTTCTCCGGCATCTTGGTTCCTCGTTAGGCGAGATCGTGCGACCGGAAGCTCGGTTTTCAGTGGATCTCTCGCGTCTCGCGCATCGGCATCGTGCAAGTTTACCCCTCGTTTGCATAATTAATGTTGCTACGTGGCTCGGTTATCGATAAAAACCGTGGTATTTAATACAACCCACCGCACCTGGAAAATAGCTTTTCTCGAAACTTAACGAGCTCGTGAAATGCACGCGTTTGCTACTCCTTTCTATTTTTTTTCTTTTTATCCTGTTAATACGGTTTGTTATTAATATCGAATATTTACTTTCCTCTGCGGTAAGTAGTACGAAGCGAGTACTCGCGTAAAATACCAAAACATTTAATATATTAATCTTCCTTTTACTCGGAGAAAAAAGAAATTTGGTTCGACTGGAAAATAATTTCTACTTTGATAGATAGGACGGAGAAATAAAGTGTCAAAATATTTGTCGCGAACTTTAGATCGTGGAAAGCATTTATCTGTAATTTCGATTAGTCCTCGGGTAGTTTTGAGAGTCGACGAAATTTATCTCATAACCTCTATTGATATAGTACTCAAGATAAATATTTCGTAATTTGTGCAGTGGTTTGAGTATGTTTACTCATAGAGAGTAATGATTTCTAGTTACTGGTTCGAATAGAATTTTGTACAAAGATTGAACAATTGTAATTTTTACAACTTCTGTACGAATGATACGAAGAAACGCATTATTAAGAATTCATAGAAATGGTTTCAGGTTAGACGCGATGTTTCGCGTACCATGCCTTTATCGATCCCATAAATTTGTATTAAATGGAAATCTCTCAAGTAATATTTCCGCGCACGAAAAAGGTTTAAAAGGCGTTACACGGCAATATTTCACCCGGTAAAACTTTATCCATGCATTTTCCCTCTAATTGAAATAGAGGCCCTTTGAGTCTTCCTTCAAGGATCCGGAGGTTAAGCTTGCGTAATTTATTTGCCAGGGATCTAGTTTCTGCGACGTTGCACTCGACATAAGTACACATGCATTCGAGGTCGACTTTAGTAATTACATCCTTTCGAGTACAGATTACCGTTCGCCGCTCTCTTTTTTGTACAAATTATTTCGCCATTTAAAATCGATCAACGCGAAATCTTAATTTACGGCGTTCAGTCTTTAAGCCTTGCTCTTAAAAACAAACATAACTAGGGATTTCGTGCAGACTGCTACTTCGTGGCATTCCGAGCAGATGTAGCTCCACTTCACGGCCCTTTGGCGGCCCTCTGTGTACATACTCTTTTTTATCTACCGTCGACAAGATATCGTGTCGTTGAAGCGTTTGTCGCTAGATAAGAGAGCAACCGTTGCGGAGGCGGCTTAAAGCAGCCCTTTCGACATTTCCGGTCTCACATTGATTTTCAAGCGGATAGTAGATAAAATCGTTTACCCGCTGGAATTGAACCGTTGCGTGGATTGCGTGCCACCCAACGCATCAATTTATTATCCCAGTTGCATACATTTCGCGTTTACCGTCAATTGTATAATATTAGCAACGTTGGAAGGTGCGAGTGCAATTACAGTTACCGGCGATTAAAGCGTACCTATTTGTATCAAAGAACTCGCAATGATGCATATTTGAAGTGACACGCCACGCGAGAGAAACGAATTTTTAACCGCATAAAAGATTACTGAAAATTGATAAAATTTGTATACGAAATTACGAACCGGTCGTTCGACCGCTTTGGTAATTTTAGCGTTAAATCAGCGCATTGCGAGTTTTTTTTTTTTTTTACCGTAGTAATGTATTTGTCTTATATTTGCAGCACCGAGTTTTAATCGCCGGATTATATGGTTGTATACGTATAGTGTTGCAATAATCATGAAATCGAGATACAGATAACACGTAACATGTACTTGAAATTGGTTTTACGTCATACTGGCGGACGTATTGGAAATATGATACTGTGGTAAAAAAGGGAACAGTAAAAATATGGAAACGAAAAGCTGAAGAGTTATTTTATATCGGGAGCACGCATTGATTTTATTTTAATTAAAACTGTTCGACGTTTCAGGATGAAATCTTTCTATAATATTTTTATAACAAAGCTGGAGGAGAGAAAATAATATTATCATGCTTTCGTTGCTGGCTTACCGTTTTATGTGTAACAATGGGAAACTGTTATCGTAGAATTGACAAAGCGGCGGTATATACCTGTAATTTCGTTCACGTCTTCGCGCGTTATCTGTAACGTTGTTTCGTGGGAATTTACGCGTCGAGGGAACTACTCCAGGTGGGTTACTGTGCCGCAACCGGATGTAACGAGAGTTCTTTTGTGAGTAATTATTTAGCAGGTGTGAAGTCCTATAGGTCTGTCCAAAATTGGTTAATAAATCAAATACGGGAAAACATGTTCCGTTTGTTTACAACTTTTTCTATGTTTATCTTAAAAATATGTGTATTTTTTTTAAACCGAAGCGTACCTATCAACAGTTTCGCTTTATAATAATTAATATACTGTTTATGCTCGGTGGTTAAAAATTAATTTTTAAGAGCTGTCCAGAGAGAGTAGATAATGAGTAATCGGTGAATATTCGAAATTGGAAAGTCGCGCAGGAGCACACCGATAGTAAATCTTAAATTTAGTTCGATTTAAATAAGCTATCAATTTCAGATATCCTAATCGGAGCACGCGTTATCTTTGATAAGATTTATCGATGAAGTTTGTCGGAGATATATTTGGATTTATGGAGGCGATTCATCATATTATACATCGAGTTTTTTTATTCGATTTTATTGCACCGAAAAATAATGCAGACACATTTTAGAAACTGTCATTGACATACATGGGTTTTTAGTTCTGTAGAACAAACAAGATTTAAATAATATGTTGCATAAATTTTGATTTCGCGAAACACTAAGTAAACGTGATTTTTGTGAAAATTACTTTCTCCTCCTATCTTACCAACGCAACGTAAGTTACCCTTTTCTCGAACAGTTCTCTACCTTACCCTCGGGCGATGGAACTGATTACCATACAGAAAGCGACATTTACAGTAGTCGGTAAGACGCTATTTTTCCATCAATGAATAAACCAGAACGATTCTCGATCGATAATAAGCTTAGATTTGAAACATCAACGAAAGCAAATTTTACTCATCTTTATATAAATTTATCGATAATAAGACACCGACAATATTCACCGCTACAATCTTCGAATAAAAACTGCGAATACAAGTTATTCTTGAGTAAGAAATAATTTTTTATTCCAATATCGAACCTTTCGAACCTTTAAAAGCGTTTCACTTATTTCGCGATATCCTCGAGACTTCTGTCGATAGACGTGTCGTGTCGTCTGGCGTCACATTTATTCTTGGCTCGATGCTTTCGAATAACGAATAAAATCTTATTCCATAAAATTTTGCTCCCGACTAACGAATGACGTTTCTCCGAATAAAATGGTTACTCGTTATTCAAGAATGTATCTAGTTGGAAATGAAATTTCCTCCGCACGAATATCGAGAACCCGCGTTTCTGTTTAACCGGATAGCTCAAGGCTCGGTCCTTTAGGGGTTAACAACGTAATTGAAACTTATCTTATTGTTGTACAGCAATACGCCATTTACCAGAGTTACACGCACCTGTTAACAAATAATTTAATTAAAACTGATAAACATCGTTTGTTGCTCGTGTTGCAGTGATCAGTCAACGCCGCATCCCCACCTGCCTGGCAGCCTGCGAGGTTCCCTGAGCTACTCTCACAGCCACCGGCATAACCACCTCCACAGACATGATCCACCGCTGCCACCAGCATACTGCACTCCGCCTCCGCCGCCCTCCTCGAGTTTCCCCACAGTGCAGCGTGGCTGCGCCCTGCATTCGAGGTAAGTCGCCGCAGCCAGTACATGTACACTGGCCTTAATTGGCGTACATATGTACCCGTTACCCTCGAACATGCTCTACGACTGTTACGAGCTGTTACGAGCTGTTCGGAACTGTTCGGAGCTGTTCGGAGCTGTTTCGAGCTGTTTCGAGCTGTTTCGATTCTCCGTGACTGGCTTTATCCCTTAAAACGTCACGACCATGCTCGTCGATTAATCCGACTTGTATCCCTTTTGCTTTTGTTTCCCTCGCCGTATGTCCACGTGTACCAGGGGAGACAGGGGCGGAAGAGGGTCGGTGTTCGAAGCGAGAAACGTTTTCAACACTCGATACCCTGGGATGCACCGGTGTGTCGGGTAATTGTTACGTAAAGGGAGCCGAATGGCTCTGACCTCTACCAACGGTGAATTACAATTGGTCGGTGCTGCGTGCGAAATAGGGAAAAACGCGGACTTAGGTAAACACGGTGCGATTGGAAGTGCGTTCGCGCAATCTAACGAGGGATCGAATTAATTCGACGGAGAACTCGTGTTTCGAAATGTAATCGTGGAAGGACGCGTGGATTAGGTGTAACAAGATTTAGTACCAGGGATTGGACGCGTGTATGAGTAAAGGGTGACGGAGGAGATAATTCCAGACAACGAAGTCAAATAAGATTACGATGCGGTTGGAATTAATTTTTGCGTTCAAAGCTTTTAGAAATTTTTTGTATCGTCGCGATCGTTCTCAATTATCTTCGACTTCTGGATTTATAAAACGAACAAAAACCCTAGAATTGTACATATCAGATTGACGGTTTGAAAATTGATATTTATATGATTTGATAAAAAATTGAAGCATGGCCATATCGTGCGCGATTAAACGGAATAATTCGGTAAAAAAAAAGAGGCGGCCTAAGAAGCAACGAGCGGATCCAAAAGTAACAAGTATCTTTAGGTTTCGAGCAGAACAGAAACAGACTCGGGTTTAAAGGTTTCGTTGAAAGAAGTCTAGTGGCTCAGAAGTGGTTGTTTCCGTGCTGGCTGCTTGCTTAGCGAGAGCCGCTGCTGTTACAGTAACGACTTGGAGCGACCATTATCGCTGAAGTATTCGTCGAATTTAACATTTCGTTCGGTGTCGGCTCGATGACGTTCAAAGTACGTTTATGCAACTTTAGGAAATGGTACTTGAAGCTCATAGCGTTAAACGTGCTAAATAAATGGCATTGAAATGTTGATTTTCTTCGAGAAAGGAAAGAGCGTCATGGTAGCATAACACTTGCTACTTTTACGCTGAAATATGTAATACGTCTAATTGAAATAATTTCCTATCGATCAAACATGTCACTGGTGTTTGTTATTATCGCTGTGTCAAGTGACGCTCGTTGACACTTAAATACACAAATTTAGCGATCGACAATTGGCTCTGCGAATATTTGGTTTTCACAAGGTTTATGTTTCTACGCGAATTAAATCTTTTTCGTTTTACATCGTGAAAAGAAAAACTTTCTCGTCGTTAAATAGTTTGCGTCGATCAGCAATCGACTTTGTGCCTGGCCGACTGGCTCGTTCCAAAGTAAGTAGTATTGGTCAACCGCAGAGCAGTCGTAGCGACGCTGGTCATTTAACCCTTCGATATTGAATTAAACCCAACGAAGTGACATTTAAAACGTTTACTCCTTCTTTTCTCAACTGTCGTACGTTTATATTGTTATTACAGACTATTATATCATTGCTTATTTTTTGAGATAAAAAATTGGTGAACTTTTTAATTCGTTAACTTTCCATTACGTATCGCTCAGTCGCATAAAGATAAAAACGTAGGTACTATGATTAAAAAATTAATAACACGCCTTAAGGTTTTTTATACACCGTAAATCAGGGATTTCCAATTCGTGTTCCATGATTCCATGGTTCCATGGTTCCTCTATAAAATTTAGTTATTTCCTTCAATTCCAATTAGTACTGGAAAATATGTATGAAAAGTGTGATCGAATAAAGTTTCACGAATTATTATTATTTCACAGGGAGAGGAGTTTTATCAGAGTTCAAAATATTTTTTATCAAGACCGAATATGTTCGGCGATAAAAAATATATTGAAAATTACTGCTGCAGAGCATTAAAAAAGTTAATTTTTCGCGAAGAAACAAAATCGATGGAACAAACCTTAACAACCCGATCGTAGATCGGAACCGGGGTGAAAAATCATGAGCGGATACCGTTTCGAGGTAACATTTTAATTTGCACAGGTGCGATCTTGATCGCGCACGGTTAACCCCGATTCGGCGAGGGCGTATGGGAGCGGTGTGACGCGTTTTGCATTCCGTTTTCGATCTGGTTACCGCCTCCCCCAACGAGCAACGGTCTCGTGCAAAAATCGGACCCACGGGTCACGTTTCACCGGCTTCGCGTGGATTACGGGAACGCTCTCCGATACGTGTACAAATTACAGCTTGCCAGCACGGCGTGTGTATATATGCCAGCTCTCCGCGCCGCGAATCCTCTTCCTTTTCGACCACCCGATCGTAAAAATAAAACGTTTCCCTCTATCGACTGCTACTCTTCCTTCCTTCCCCGTTTCTCTGGTCCCTGGAATTCTTTTTCTCCGCGCTGTTGGAAGCCATTTAAATAATCAACCGGACGGGAACACCCTTCCAACCTCTCTTCTCCTATTTATCTCTCTTCTTCCGGCTCGACTCCTTGTCGCCTCTTTCCTCTTCCCGCCTCGCGTTTAGCGATTCTTTTATTGCTTCCACTACCCCTTTCGGTGTATTTGTTTCTTTTTTTCCCACCCTTCTTCTTTTTTTTGCGTCTCCTTCTCGATAGCAGAAATTTATGAGGAGCTACGTTTAATTCATCCGGCGGATTCGTTAACAGTTTTAGCCGAGACTGGACTGCTTAATTCAAACCGACGGGTTCCGGGAGCCATGGGGCGGATTTCGAGGTACACTTTTCTGGGAATTCGATGAGATTACGTTATCTGTTAAATACGTGCTTGTATTTTTGCGGTGAAACTTTAATTCGATGCTTCCACTTTACGCAATGCGTTCTTCGTTAGGAGTGGAGCGTGTCACGATGCGATAAATCAATCGTTCTTTAATTTAACACTGGAATTTAATAATATATTCTACGAAATGTTACTCCGCGTTTGAGAGGGAGTAAAGTCGTTTCAAAATCGATCGTTTCCTTTTTATAGAGCTTATATCCACCGGAATATAGAGTATAACGTAGCTGTCTTGACATGGTGACGTTGCTGTTAAATTTATTGCTTTCATCCTCGTAGATGTCACAACCTAATCATTTTTATAGTGCCAATATCTAAATTTTGTTCTCAATAGAGCTAATAATGATGATAATAATAATATTTTTCGGTCGTCATAGGGCCCTTTGCACATCGTTAAATCTTCCTATAAATTTGTAACTTATTTGTCATTTTTTATTTTAGTTTTTTTTTTTAATATCACATAAATAAAAAAATACCAACATGGAGTCCAAGTCCGATGACAGAGTTACAAAATTTATTAATTTTTTTCAAAGTTTAATATCGAACGTATAAAATAAAAACGCGCAAAAAATAAATATACATTTGTTTTTTTGTTTTTTTTTTCTCGGAGGAAATCTTCAAAGAAACATTTTTTATTCGACCAATGAGCCTCACCCCTTGACGCATTATTATTATTATTATTATAATTTTTTAACCGCACAGCTCGCGTTATTTTTTTATAAAGCGCTTTCTGTATTCGCACAGGAAACGTAACAAGTGATTTTCAGTCGGTGAAACGTTCTTTCACTCTCGAACACAAGGGTTGAATTGAATTACCGTTGCAGCTTCCTCGTAGGGAAATGTTATACGTTATACGTATGGACTGTTGCGAGTGGTTTTGTTGTTGTATAGTCGTGGTGGAGAAAATGGCGCGGAAAGAGATTGTTCAGAGGGTGTTGGAAAATTAAGTTAAAGTTAATTGAAACTTGGTGGCCCTTTTTTTGTAACGATGTTACTTTAACTTCGCACTGGTTTCTCTGGTGTAGTTCTGTATAATTTCCTTGCGTTGGTCGAGCAGATACACATTCTCATACTTTTTTTCCCCTTTCCTTTCGTTTTATGGTACATACGTGTTTTTTTTCTGTTTTATACTTTTTATCTCACCTCGCGTGTTTTACTCGAAATACTACACTTGTTTTCTGAAATGCTTTCATCTTTTGAAAGTTTCAACGAACTACAGAGATAATTAATTATCAAAGATTTGCGAATAATTCACCGTCGATGCACTTTTTTAATTTATCGATAAAATTACGATAAATTGGCTCGCAAACATCGATCGGAGACATATTTTTCTACTTATAATTTTAATTTTAACTTTATACTTATAAAAGATTTTATAAATATAAAAAAACCCTTTAGAAATGAACCGACCTTATTGAAAGAAAAATACCTGCGCGTTTTAAATTTCCATTCGTTATGAAGTTTTATCGGTATTCTAATCATTTGTTCAACAGATTTTATTTCGAAAGCCATAAACGCGTCTTGAACCACTCAAATTATAATCGCGAAGTTTATTACAACTAACTTGATCTATATTTAAACCAGTACTTGCACCTTTCAAAGTTTTGATAAGCTCGGAAAGCAGAAACTGAACTTCGGCAGCCAATTTAATTGCACTTCAATAAAGAGTAACAGCAGCCTATTGACGGTCTTAAACAAAAAAAGAAAAAGAAAAAAAAAAATTCGACCACTAATTTCATGAGCGATAGTAGTTTGAATCGATTTAACGTCGAACGACTAAAAGTCGGGCCGAATCGTCTCGATGAAAGTTTACATTCAACGGACTTATTTCGTTTTCAGCGTCGAATTTCACTCGAAGCGTTCTGGTTCAACGAGCTCAAAGTCCGCTGCGGCTCTCGGCTATTAAAAGTCTTCGCTGTTTTCCTAATTAATCTGCAGAGCCCTGGAATAAAAGCGCTATCGTCTTCCAGGAAATCCGGGACAATGTTTCTCTTCTCCCTTCTTTCCTGTCATTTTTTTTTTCTTTTTTAACGGTCGTTCTTTCTTTTTCGAAACGATCAAAAGCGTGGAGCAGCACGAAGGTAAATTTTTATCGGCGAACCGTACACATGGAAAGTTTGTAAAGCGTAATTGGACTTTTTGTGGTTGACCGTCATACATCTTTCGTTATGCTTTAATTAATTATGCGCTTCGTCATATTTTTGCTTATCGATGCAGCTTGTGGCTCGAGTGCCGAGGTGGTTGATGAGATAAAGCCAGGAGAATGAAAGGAAGAGCGCTTCGTCCAGGATCTGCTAGTGGTCTCGTTTGTAAAGCATCCTGGCAAGTCCGTGTCTTGGACGCGGGGATGTCGAAGTTAGGCGAGGGATCGATGTATGCACGAATCGTACGGTTCCTGAGGACTTGCGGAAAAGATAGCGTTGGTGGAATCCCTCTGGTGGTAGAGTGCAAACTTTGTTTTAAATATGAATAGGAAAAAATGGAGGATTTGCTAATAGCAGAATAATTTAAAGCGACCTAGTTTGGCGCTTGTATGCTATATCGTGAATTTGTCATCTAGAAAATTTACTAAATTTCCATGGACCGTTCAATGTTTGAAAATTAATTGTGATCTTCTGTGAGTCGTGCACCGTTTCAAATTAAAACTATTTATCACGCTTCTTTACCGCATCTTCTTCCCTACTCTAATCCAAATCTCTTGAAAACCAACCTTTTTCACACTTCATCGACATCGATTAAAACACACGGCAGAAGATTCACAAAGAGCAGAAGAAAGAAGCAAGAAACACAGACGTCTCTCCGTTCAGTTTACAAAGAACGAAGCTCAAATAAGAGAGGAGAAGGAGGTCGAGGGGTGAAGCGGCATCGCTTAATCCGGAAGCGTCCCGATCCCGCG
Source organism: Ctenoplectra terminalis (assembly GCA_019453375.1). NCBI lineage: Eukaryota > Metazoa > Arthropoda > Insecta > Hymenoptera > Apidae > Ctenoplectra > Ctenoplectra terminalis. Next base: position 278,683 of record SMSQ01026164.1, on the reverse strand, counting down.
GTAATTTCGTCGCGAACATTTTTCTCCCGCCTTTAGAAGAGTGGATCCTCCCTCGTTTAACCGAGGAAACGCTCGGGAATGGGACGCGAGAAAGAAGGGGCGAGGAAGAGGGCTCGAAGATGGAATTTCCAGTGGCAAAACCGAACCGAACCGGCGCCGAAGGCTTTAAAGGAGCGTGCACGAAGAAGGGTCGAAGAACGACTATGACGGATAACGAGGGCGTTAATCGCGCGTTATCGCTCAGCCGGAGGAAACGACCAACGAAGGGTGAATCGAGGAGCGTTTGCTGCTTTGTTACGAATGTTTGAGGAATTGCGCCCCACTGGACCGGAGATTGACAGTTTTCGAGCGAATGGTTTCCTTATTTTTATTTTTTCTTTTTTTTTCTTATTTTTTTCAGAGGTAACTAGGATTTTTAGTACGACTAGTAGCAGACAGTTTGTATATTTTGGTCGGCTGGTATTTTTGAATAGTGTGCGGTTTGAGTTAGGGGGTTGAATTTGTATTCGCGATAAGGGTAGAAATTATCTTTATATAATCGACGAGCTATTTATTTTTTATGCTTTTAATTCTTGTGGAGAAAGAACGTTTCTCGAGAAAACGTTTCTTCTTTCTTAAAGTGTATTTTCATCGTTGATCGTTGACCATTCCGATCTATTTTAAAATAAAAAAATAAAATAAAATTCCATACTCGTATCGATGTATCATAATAGTTATTGTTACGGAAAGAGATAGAAATGAAAAACAAAGATAAAACAAAAGATAGGAAAGCAAAAGAAAGGAAAGTACCGGTACGTTTCGCTGTTCGGATATACTGTAAACCTAGATCCTAAAAACAACTGTCAAACAAACACAACTCTAAAAAGTAACATCCTCCATTATTTTGCAAGCACACGTACAATTATCAGACGATTACGGGAAGAATCGTAAAATGAGAAAGGTTTTCAAATTTTCCACGGCACGTTGCTGTTACAGTAACCACGCTAGCAATTCCAGGTTGGCGTATGCGAAAAGTAGCATAAACAAGACAACGAAGCATGTTGAATCGTGCACCGTACGCCTCTGCGGGCTTCATACTTTCGGGATAAGCAAAGCTTTTTACGACCGAATAAAGTAAAAGCGGCGAGCAACCGACCGATATTTCCAAGGAACATGATAAAAGAGTAAGAAGGGAATAGGATTGCTTTCTTCGTGGGAATAAGAGATCTACGATTCGTCGAAGATCTATCACGATACTTTCTGCACTGGTTACTTCCGGTTATAACAAACTTTGTACAAAAAAAAGTGACTGCCAATGACAGAGTTATAAGTTTCTGTATTGCTATGCTAATCAACGCACCTATTGACCAATTGTAATATCGTTACGATTCGGTGCATCAACTTTTTTCCTCGACCGAAAGTTTGGAAAGTTTGTTCGTTAAAACTGGGAACACGGCGTGTACAAGGAACCTGCAGGTTGTCTTCGTGCATCTACCATACTTCCTAATCTCCATTGACGTAACTCCTTCCTTCGCTGGAAACTTTGTTTGAACAGAGTTCCTGGGAGTCTTTAACAATTATCGTTCGTAAAAAGAACAATTCACTCTGTCACAGACTGCTGTGAAGATTAGTAAATACTCGTAACGATCTGTCTCAGTTTTTGATCGTTGGAATCGATCCGTTTCTTTCGGTTGGATGGATCTATGATAATTCGGTAGAGGTTGTAGGCTATCTGTTATTTGCTTTTACCGCCTTTCTTCACTCGAGAGAATTGTGTCTACAGTAGTGACAATTTCGTGCTCGTTCCTATAACTTGGGACCGGTTGTCAGTTTCCTTTGAGCGACGGTGCGCAATTTAGCGAGATAAATCTGCCTCTTCCATTTGTCTCGCTGTCAATTCTGAAGCTGACCTACAACTTATACGATCGGAAAGACTAGGTATTTCTATAAATTGGCACGGATTATAAATGTTTCAAAAGAGAAGCTGATAAAAAATTTATGAAATTTGTTATCCTACAATTTTATTCAAATATCTAACTCTGTTTTCTTATCAATTTCTCCATTTTTCTAATTAATTAAATTAAGAATGTAAAATAAACAAATCTCATAAAGCGTGCTCGTAATAAGGGTTAACGTTTCTTCTTTCTTTACGAACTCTCGGTAAAAAAAAAAAAAATTTATAAAACACTTCTAGGAGTTTATAGCTTTCATCGTATCAATACGAGGCTAAAAGGGGAACTGGATATACCGTAACAAGATCTTTGCTGTCAGAGAACTACCCTACAAAAATGACATATGTCAACGATCACGGCAATAACTCTGAAACTGATCCAGATCTTTCAATCAGAGCAGAAAGAGAGTCGCGTAAACGATAAAAAAAATTCATTCGATTAGCCAGTAGACGTTAAACTTCATACATCGCAAGTTACGAGCACGCTGCAACGTTGCAACGACGTAAAATAAGCTGCAAATATCACACGTCGACTTACACCGGAACAGAAAACGAAACAACCCCTCTGTAATCAAACAAAGTTGACGTAAACTCGCGTAACAGAGGAAAACACGAATACCCGGCCGATAAAGGGACGCAGCGTCCGAGGCATAGAAAGAGGGTCGAAGCTTCGGAAGGGGACGAGGATTAGGTGTCATTGGCGAGGGTAGAACGATAAACTTACGGGCACGTAGTCGTTGGAATCGCGTTTCAGAGGGTAGGTCAGCGGAGCGGCGTGGCAAGGCAGTGAGATCGATTTTCAGAAAATTGAAGGATAGTAGCTGCAACTGGATTAAGCTTTTAGAAGGTTGAGACGGGCTCTCTTTTTCTTCCATTGCAGCTAGTCGAGCGTTATTTCGTTACCGGTCCAAGTAATACCGTTGTGCTTCGCGAACGCGCGGACGATAGATTCCGGAACGGAATCCGTTATTGCGTTTCGAAAGATTGTTATCCCTCTGGCTTGGAATCGATTCGGTTATCGATCCTGTTCTCCGTATTTTCTGCCTGCAATCTGCTTTTTCCTCCCACGATGAAGGATATCCTTCGAGAGACGCTGCTTATGGCAGTGATGAAATCTTATTGGGTTTGATGCTCCTGGAATTTATTGTGACGAGCTTTCCTTGGTGGAGAGGGTACGCGATTTCGTCGGCAAGGTAACAAAGGTCGGTGAAACGTGGTCGGTGCATACAGGAATTTTAGATTTAAATATATTAGAATTAATGGAAATTTGATTGGATCGATGCGTTGTCTTTGAACAAAAAGAACAATGAAACTTAAATATTGTTGGTGGAAACTGAGATTCTTAGGTTTGATATTTTCTATAAAATCTTATTTTGAGAATCGAAGGAAAGGGAGGAAGACGAGTAGAGGAAAATAACACGGACGTAATGGGAATGACTATTCTTATACCGATTTACCGGAAGATATCGTGGAACTTTCTGGACTTATTTATGTCTCGTAGGTGGATGTATATTTATAACTATACGTCTGAAGTATTTGTTCGGTTCATTAAATAAATATTCAGGTTACAAAATAACTATATTTGTTTTTCATAAGCTATGTGTTCCATTAAGAAAAAAACAAAAAATTAACTTTAAAATTTATGAAATGCTTCTATTTGTAACAAAAGTTTATCGAGCATGCAACTGTTTTGCTTCAATCTCCATGTTAATCGAACTAAATGAAACTTAAATAGCTTCAACAAAATAAATAACAATGATCCCGTTTATCGTTCGTTATTCACCACCCTATCTAAATTTTGAATTCCTTCGCTGTTTTTTAACACTTTGTCCACCATTTAGAAAAATCTTCCAGTTTTTACCATTTTATTTATACTAAATAATACCTCGCTTCTGTAGTAAAAAAAAAACCTCCAATGTTCAAACCAAAAATGTAACTCGTACAATTGGTTACACGCGAATGACATTTGATCACCGATTTCTATTCCGCGTTTCATCGTCAGTCCAGCGAGCAACCGTCGCGGCGAAGGCATCGTTTCACGATTATTCTTTTGAAAATAATCGGTCGACGATCCGTCGGTGCGTCGGAAAAAAGCGAAACAGCGCAGTCGTGGGACGAACCAGCGCTGGAAACTCGTCGGGATTTTTCAATCGGCCCGCCGGAATCCGGCTTCTGGTCGCTTTGTCTCCGTTTTCCAATTCCAGCGACGCGACTCGAAACGAGAGCTCGTGATCATAATTACAGGCATTCTGGGATACAAGTACACCTAATGAATATACGCGCTGCGCTGCACTCTCTCCGCTGCTTTAAACTTCATTGCCTCTGTAAATGACTGTTTTTTGTTGCTGCTTTTTTTTTTCCTTTTTCTTCTTTTTCCTGTTTCATGGTTTGGAACTAACGAGCGAACGATATTGTTGAATGGATCTCTATTTTTTCTTCTTTCTTTTGTTTTAAAATGGTTTCAAATGAATTTCAAACTGCGAATAGTTTACGCAAAACCTTTTTTAGTAATTTTGTTTTTCCATTTTTACTCCTTTCGACGCTTACAATTGCAGATTAAATTTAGTAGCGTATCGAGTAAACGATTCGGTAAGACAGATAACATTGAAAATCTGTAAAACGACTGGTATCACTGTCTCCGAGTCGTTTCAATCGGTTTAATCTGGCTCACTAGTTGCACGAAACATGGCAAGAAACAAGGGCTACACGTTCTCGTGAAAAGGTTCCCGCGAGACTGTGTCGAGTAATGAAAGTATTTCCGGGTAGCAGTTAAACACCCTTAAAACTGCACGAGAAATACGAAAGCTCGATACAGGGAGGATCTAACGCCTCCGAAGTACAATCTATGACCGACGCGTCGATCTGTTATTTACAGAACGGGGAACAACGGTATTTTCGTTAAAACAAAAAGGGATTTATCTGTCCTTGCTTTTTAGACAGCTTTCCGCTCGTGTAAAAGTTGTTTCGCAATTTTTATATTTTTATACAATATTGTGAAAGCCGATTGTGTATAAATCCATTTTTCTCCTTTTTTTTTTTTAATCGCAAAAATATTTTTGAAGCAACAAGGTTACGTGTAAAATCCGATTGTCCGTAAAATTACAGCGTTCTCGAACACTTCAAAAGGCACTCGTTTACGATATCCAAAGTAAATTCCCTTACTGGTCGATTAATCGAGCTTTGTCTCGAGCATAGTTTGGGTCATAATTTCATTGTCCGTGGAACGTGGCACGTTCAAAGTGTCCTCGGTTTTGCACAGAGGAAGTAGCCTTAATTAAGCCATTATCAATATCCACGGAGAGTTAACGAGCTTGGTGTGCGGTCGACGCAGCATTCGTCTTGTTTTATAACAAATGACTAATAGATCGTTGGCTCGCGTGCATTCGTGTCACCGAACTTCCTCCCTTTTTCGCGTTTTTCGGACTTCATGGGTTTTCGCAATTCCAGCAACGAACCCTTACCGGAAGTGTCGTTGAATATTCCTTCTGCTAGCGAATTGCCGTATATGTATTGAAGGTACGGTAAGGTCTCCGTTTAACGGTATTCCAATTAACGCTAATTCAACGTAACGCAGCTTTGAAAAACAAGGTTAAATAAAGCTAGATGACTTTTCTCTCAATAAATAAGTTATAGTCCCAACATGAACGTTATACGAAAATTAGTGACGACTGGTGATAGTCCTGGCATGAAATGCGCTGACGTTAGAACGTTAAGAACATATCTGGAGCGTTAATCGGGGTATTATTGTACCTCGCGAGCATCTATTGCGAAAGTATTGCAATAATATTAACATCGTAACAGAGATAATCATAACAACAGTAACGACACTGCACCACTGATACTAACCATCGTATTTCAGGATTACGGGACGCGACCGACACTCAGCATTCGGTTTCGCATAAAATATCTCTCAGCCTCGGGAATCGGAATAAAAAGCTCGCGACGAAAGTGTCGCGACGACATCGATATCGCGTCGGCTGAAAAATTCACGTCGGTCTGTTTCTGTTTAACGATTCCATTTTCGTCGATGGACCGATTCACTTATTCATAAGCATCCAGGTCTTGTTCGTAAAGCATCTCGACTCATAATTCGAGACCGAGATGTGCGCGCATGTGCGAGAGCATCGCGTACACCGCTGCGCGTTCGCGTTCTTCGCGATGTAGCGACGTCACGTGCAGGAGCACGTGCGCGCACACGGATCCATAGCCGGCGTCACGAATGCCCCTCTTCCGTCTTTTCTTTCAGCCTGTCTCCGACGAAGGAAACCTGTCGTCTCGCGGAAGTCCTCCGGCCCGAAATTTTACCGGAAGTTCCGCGAATACCGCTCCCCGAGGCGATCGTTGGTCCCGTGAATCGGTCAATGCCTTGTGCAAAAAAATCCGCCGAAACCTTTTGTGCGCTCGTTCTACTTTTCCTTGCTGCCGCATCCGGTACTCCGGTTTTCACAGTAGAATTCTAACGGAGATAATGGGCGGGATAGGGTGACGTTTCATTTTTTGGGAGATGTAGGTGTGTTTCGTTGTACTTTAGGTGCGTGCAATAAGAACGTAGAATATCCGAGAGGTATAAAATTGAATATTTTGAAAACTTTGAACAGCTATATTTCGATTTAACGTTATTTTTCTTATTTTTTTTATTTTTTTAAATCTTTTTTTTTCTCTTTTTCCGTGTTGTAATGTTGCAACTTCAATGTTACAATTAAATATTTTCTTTAAATAAGTGCCCAAAGAAACCTTGAGTAGATACCAAATATGCGCTGCCTTTATAATATTCTGTTTGTTCTCAGATTTTATTCAACGTTGCAGTAGCGCAGTTTTCGTTTGATGCCAGTTTCATTTTATCGTGTCAACAGTTTAATAGACGTTTAATTAAGCGAACTGTATTTATTTCTGGCGTTTGTTCTATATCCTCCGTCTGTTAAAATCTGATTCTTTCTTTCTCGCTATAATCCTTTTTCCTACCTTTTCCCTCCATCTTCTTTTCTCATATTTTTCTTTCGCTGTCTACTATTTTTCTTTTTACATCGTATATGCACACTCACGACCCGCAACCTCGTAGTGTCTTGATCCCTGTTCCTTCGCTGTTGCTCCTTTCCTTTGGTTTTCTCTTCGCCGCTCTTATCTCTGCCCCGCAGTCCTTGTTTACGCAGTCACCTTCGTTACATTCATTTTTCTCCCGCGCCATTCTTCCTCTATTATGCACTTTTCTTTGTTTTGTTCTCAACTCTATCCTTTGCTTCACACTCGCCGTACGGAGTTCTCGTTCCCTTTCACTTCCACCTCGGTCCTCTTCCTTCCTTTTGTCTTCCCTTATCTTCGTCCTCGTTTAGTACTCTATAGATATCAGCAACGAAAGCAGCAGTTCGACGAACGAAAGAAACTCGGTTAATCCCATGGCCGGATCGTTTGCGAGACACATCGTAGGTACACGGGAAATCACGTGCATCCAGCGGCTGGTATAGATCTTCTTAATGGGCCATCACCGCGATACATCGCTTCCCCTTGACTCCTTAACGCTGGAATTACCCGCGATTAAAAGTGTACCTATTTAGGTGTAAGCAATTAAAACGATAGATTTTTGAACAAATACGTAACTCAATGAAAATCACGGAAAACCTCAATAAGTACACCATTGTAAATTTATGCGCTTTCGTAATTTCGTACTCCTGAGACGCTCGAATGGACGAAAATTATCCAGGTATCTGTCAAGTGGCCGAATAGAAGAGCCGATCGTCTTCCCGTTATTTTCGGTACGTTTATTTTTCTTGCAAATTAATTTTATCGATACCGTTTGTATTAATATTTACATTAAAATGATGTTGGCAGCGTACAAAAAAAATTAGTCCTTTAAAGTCCTATCTGACTTATTGTCAGCTCAAAACCAAGGACCACAGTACTCTCTCCCTGTCACAGGGAGACTTGCATTCTTTATGACGAAGTACGAACGTTGTATTCGAGGTTTGAAATAACGGAGCTGTCCGAAATAAATTATTTTATAAGTAAATTCGGTGTTAAACGCGTTTCTCAACCGGACCCGAGTAACGATTTGAATCTTTTTTTTCTAAAACGAAAAAAAAAATTATTGCTCAAATATTTGAACCTTTTACTGTTTAAACACTTAACCAATTAACGATTAAAAATTACGTGTAGCTCCTTAAAGTTAAACTTCGATCAGCCAACCGATCTTTTTTTCGTTCGCGAAATCATCCCTCCACCCTCGTGCGAAGACAAATGAAGGTTTAAACGGTATTCGCGTGGCATTGTTGTGGTATTCTCCATAATGGAATTGCGGCAGTTAAGGGTGCGATATGCGTGGAGCGGCGACGGTATTTCGTCGACGAAACTGCAGCGAGACGACGACGGGATCGATGTCGACGATTCGCCTGGGAATTGCCGCCGGTGTCTCGAACCGAATCCCTGGGATTGGATATTAATTAGCGACGAATGATTCAATTAATCGGTGCGTCTGCGGAAGAGACTCCCGAGGTGATACGGTTTCGCGCTTGTTTCGTGCAACCTGTCGAATGATCCTGGTTAGGGTTCAATATCCTACAGTTTGGTGGCACGTTTCAAGGTTTCCACTATCGGAATGGTTTCTGTATAATTTTTCGAATACTCTTTGCCAATTTTAGGGATCGTTATTAAAAAATTATTAATTCTCGCGAGGAAGAATTTAGGAACAGTGTTTACGATTACTTGGACATACTGGAAAATTTTATAAATTTACATTTATTGCATTGTTGGAGATTTTCCATGAGACTTTTTGTAAAAAATATGCACAAAGAATTATTACCCTTATCACAGGTATTTTTTCGACTACTTATTATTTTGATTTATTTGGTACAAATAAATCTGTTTTAATCGCCGGTAGTTCCAGTGTTAATGTACAGCGTGGATAAAGCTCACGAAAGCACTTGAAATCGTAACAATTTTTTTATTCAAGTATCATTTTTATAACATTTTTTCGACCAACCAACAGAGCGTATAAAATGAAAATACTTTTCAGTTAGTTTCGAAAAATAATGTCACGCAAGTGCCCTCCATTTTCTGCTTATGTTGCTCCGCAGGCGATATCCACTCGAAATATTAACGTTATAAAAATGAAATCTGCGATCTATATCATCCGCATATTCCACGGAAAATACACTCTATTCCCAACTCTTTGTTAACTTTTTGAAGAAAAATCTCAAGAAGATACATTTTCAATTCTATATCGCAGTGGAAGAGAAACCCCAAGTTTCTACGCTTTTTTCATACGGAACGAGCAAAAAAGAGGAAGTTCTCAGAGTCGTAAACACGAAGATGATGCTTAATCGGTAAATTTAATGCTGTTTAAAGTTTTCGCAGCGCGCGCACGTTTCGCGTCAACTTGGAAACAAGGGGATCGTACACAGAAACACCCGTCCAACTAACTCTCCATAACCGGACGTCGACAGAAGTTACGAGTCTCGCATATGCAGCTCTTTAAGTCCTTGTTCCTCGTTACGATCCGTCTGATGTCCTGTTTGTTGTTGGACCAGCACAAAGACACAGAATCAGCTTGCGCGATGTACTTTTTATTCGTAAATATTTTGCGAACCGCTAAACATTATAATTATGAGGTAGGGTAAATGGAGGAACGATTGTCCACTTTTTTTAAAAGATTCGGTGCATCGTAAATGTAACTGATATCTAAACTAAAAAAAAAATATATTCGCTAAAATAAATTGCGGATTTATAATATTCGATATACCGCTGAAAATTCGGTAGATAGCTGAAAAATAGAAAATTTCCTGAATTACACGAGATCGAGTGGTTTCATTCGAAATTATCTTAAACCGTGGATCGGTCAATCCGCAAGCGATAAAATTTTTGCGCGTTTGTTTCTACGCGTGTCATCTATTTGTTTCTAACACGTTTCTTGATTAAAAGGACCATTAGAGTTGATCCTAGTCAGCACGTTGAAAGAAATATTATACACTGTTAATCTGTTTTCATTTATTTATGATTAAATCCTTTCCGACTCAACTGGCAGTCACCCTATAAGTCCTTTCTTTTCTTCTTTTTACTTTTTCACCCGAATCATTGTTCCGTTTGAAGCGGTCCGTAAACATTTGATATCTTAACGTAGTTAAACGAAGTCCATTGAAGTCCAGAGCCTGCAGAGTCTTGAAAATTTAACGACTCTATCTTAGTCCCTACGAAGTTTAAATTAAACTTCGTTTCAAGGTGTCTTGTTTTTTTCAACATCGACCGGATAGAACACTTTGGAAGTATTTTTTTCTTCAACTTGGTTAAAATTCTACGTTTTGTAACGATATGCAGTTCATTGTCGATAAGCAATCGTTCCTAGGAACGTAAGAAATTCGTTAAGAAATAAAACCCATACGAACTTATTGGACATCTTAATGTATTACAGCAACAGATAGCATGAAAGATGCGTATCGTTACAGATATCACAATAACAATCGTCTAAAATTAGGAGCTCTAAAGCGTAACAAGTAGCAATTTCCTATCCTCTTCTAAAAGCAAAAAAAACAATTCGATCCTCGGTGGACGAAAGTGGAAATAGTCGTAGAAGCAATCAGGGAATTCCTCGGTCGCTCTGTATCGCACGATCACGACTCAAAACATTCGAAACGATCGAAAAGTCGGTCAACGATCAACCGATCGAACCGATTCGCGTTCGATGTCATTCCCGGGGAGACAATGGCTGGCGCGAAAATAACGATCCTGCGAAATCGTTCCCCGCGTTGCAATTTAGATTGAATCGATCTCGTTAGCTGGCCAGTGGACGGCTCTCGTTGCAAAGGAACGCTGGGAAATTTGTTGAAAGAATGTCGACGCGCTGGGAACGGGGCTTGGAAATGGCAATACATTTCCTTTTTATGGCAAAGGTTATACTAGCGTTCATAGCTATTTGTTCACCCATGGAAGACGTGATCGTTATAACGATACATTTGATGTAAAACTTCATTTGATGAATCGATTAAGAATCGAATTTTTATTAAGCTCCATTGTGATAAAAATCGATAATCCGCGACTTGTTTGCAAAAAGTTCTATCTATAATCAATTCGATTAAAACTATCGTTAAATATTACTCTGTTCCAATTAGAAAATACCACGAGCTTGTATTCTTCTATCATAATTCTGCTATGCACTTAAATTCTGGAATAAAGCTTGAGGTGAAAAATGTGTTAACCCTGTTATGGTTTTCGAAGTTTATTCTCCCAACCGTGCTCTTGTTTCTTTAAAAAGAATTTTTCAGTGTCTAGAGAAACAAGTCTTTATATTTTTTTCCAAGTTAAGAAATCTTTAAAAAAAGTCTGAAATGCGATTGAGTTGAATAAAATCCAAGAATAGTAGCAGTATTAAAGTAACGCTGCATAGTGAACATTGTTCGCTGTCACCTTTGTCCTGCTATTGGATTAATTCAACGGTATTCGATAATAAGGTTTTACTTTTGCGAATAACAATGGGATTTTAGTTTATTTACTCGAACAAATAGGGTAGGACGTAAAAAAGCGGTGGTTCTAATTTTTCTTTCGCGAAACATTTTCTCTTCGCTAACAGCGAGTTGTATAATCAACGCAAGAATTAAAACGATGAATATTTTCCACGAATTTGTACGTTTATTTTCCCAAGAGATTCGATTATTTAATGCATCGTTGTTCCTTTTCTGTTACAGGTGAGTTTCATGCGTTTTCCTAAATATTTGCCGACGCTGTTTGCTCCGGAGGTAACGCGAGGTAAGAGTCCGCTCTGGTAACGTACAGCAGCGTGGCTGTGTTTCCATTTAGGTATTTGCCCTACAAGATTTTCAATAAAGAAACCGTAGTCTTGAAAAGAATTACTTGTTCGTCATATAAGGATGCACGGGTATTCCAGTTTCTCACGAAGCTCTCGAGGAATTTGTTATCTTGCTTAATTAGTCAATTTGTTAATTGGCAAAATTTTGGCAAAATTTAGGAAATCTCTTTAGTGAGGTTGAAAATTGTTTAGACATAGATAATGTTACATTTTAGATACACGAATAGAATAAACTAGTTGGATTTAAAAAAAAAAATAACACAATTAAAATAATTATTATACGATATATAGTATATTAATACCAATTGTACTTAAAAAGATCAAAGCCGTGTACTATTCTTATATCAAAAGAGTTTTATAACGTAATATTTGTCTGTGCTATTCCCAACCATTGTTTGCTACAAATTATTCGACCCCAACTACAATTCATAGATCTCGTACCAAAACGAAGAACTCGTTTCCAACTGACCGTTTTCGACCAACCAATAAAACCTTTGCCCGTGACACCCATCGAACGACGAAACAGTTTCGTTTCCTCCGAATGTATCCATCTATTTCGTCACGTCGTCCTCGAAGAAATCGGGACACTGGTGTATTGGGGTCGTTCGAAGGAAAACGAGGAAAGCTCGATGGAAGAAACAGAAGGAGTCGCTGGAACCACGCGACAACGGTCGTCTGGGTCGCGCGATTATAAATTGGCCGCTTGTTTAGTAGGCCAGGGTAGCCCAGCCGCGAGCGGATAATCGTTGTTGGAAGCTGACCAAATGTAAAAGCTTTTTAGTTTTCACTCCCATGACCCGTTTTCGCGACGTTGACGAGCATTGGGTGACTTGGTCACGTTTTCAAGGAGATCTCAATTTTTGTTGGATCTTCGAACCGTCGATGAGGGAAATTTTGGGAATACGTACTCGAGTTAAATCAGGATAAAGGGATTTCCGGACAATTTGGGTAAATAACTGGTTGAATAACTCAATATGGATAAAAGATTTGAATTAGAACTATTCTGTTTTTAGGAATCTTGTTTTATAAATATTATAATATTAAAACTTTGACAATCGCTGTCACGTACGTGTGATTTTGCTAGCTAGGAATTATTTGTTCATACATATAATATAATACTATTAATCGACACTATATAAATTATTTGAGAATTGCGGATTTGATACTCTGTTAATGAATTCCAGCTGTTTTTGGGTTCATCTTTTTCTTAACTCAAAAAAAAAAAAAAAAAAAAAAGTGTAAGTAAAAGGTGCACAATAGGAGGATTAAATACAGTTTGAGATTAGGTGTGAAATGAAACCCTGGAGAGCTTTTACTCCAAGAATTGCTCAAACTCGATTTAACTTCGTTGCTCAAATGTGGCACTGATAGAGTTTGCAGTGTTTCAAAACTGGGGTAATATTTGATGATTAGTGCAAAGATTTGGTAACTTTAGAAAACGTGTCGACTTGTTTTGAACTTTGGTAAGAAAATGTGAAATTTATCACGTTGAAGTTATTTTTCATCCGAGTGGACCTAATAGACAAAGGATATGTATCATCGAGAGAAAAGTTTCCGATCTGTCTTAAAAGGAGGACACAGCCTTAGTAGGTTAATGCGCGAGGAATCGAGGACCGCCCTACCGACCGCTTTTTTATTTCACGTAGTACGCCTGTTTACCCGAATTTCCGTTACAAAGAATGACACAGAAGTTCAGATTGATGCATGTTCCAAACAATTATGCTTTAAAATCATTTGTTTGTAAAGAAAAACGTACGAAAGTTAAATTACTTATAAAGATGCAACGCTCAAGCATACCGTTACATCTATAATCAGGCTTTCGTTTGCTCGTGACAGATTACAGTTTCTTACTTTAATCTGAAATCTAGGAACTGATAATTGTTATAAATAGAATAAAATAAAACGATACAGTGACAAGCGCGTAAAACAAAATTTTTGAAACATGGTTTAAAAGTATGCAATTTTTGAATTACATGGCGTTACACAGACTTCAGTTATGAGTTGAACTATTATAATAAAAAAACGATAAATCTTTCGAGTGATGTGTTTCCGATACGTTTTACTTGTGTATTAGAGAACGTATGTGCGTGTCTTCACAAATTTATTCACGCAAGGAGCATTCGTATGCAATACAGATCTCAATATTTCCATTAACAATACACATATATGACCGCATCGCTATTTGCGAATGAATTAGATCATTTCATAAATAATGCTGGTATTTTTCTCGTTTCGAAATAGGCGAGATAAAATAATTCTTTTATCGAAGTTGAACATCGATAGATTTCCCTTCAATTTTTCAGATATCAATTATCCATATTTATTCTGGATTTTTTTTTAATTTTGAATGTTCCCTACGCGGCCACAAGACAGCATTAAATCAGCGGCATTAGAAGACACGCGTGCGTTAGCGTGAATAGTTTCGCCGACTGCTCATTCATGGCGGCTAGGTCATCCCCGACGTGGTCGATCGAACGGCCGAGAATCGGGGGTGCTGGTGCGCCAGGGGAAAGAAAGTCGCTCCCTCGGAAGGTCTTCTTTAACGTCCGTCCGTGTCGAGCTCCCTCGGGCGAGAAAATAACGATAATAAAGTGGACGCGACGCTGGCATTCATTCAGGAGATGATCGTGGCAACGCTAATTGCGAGCTTCGCGATTAGATGAATGGCCGAGCGGGTCCTGGAACGTCGAAATGAACGTTGCGCTCTTTTTCAAATAGCCGTGATTAACTCGCTGCATCGCGACTATTTCGTGCGTCCTTCTTTTCAGTTGGCAGTAATGAGTAATGAGAATTCTGAGTTTCAGTTTGGACGCGATATTGCGAATAGCATATTGTTGCAAAATTTCTTTTTTTTTTTCTGTTATTAATCGACGAAAGATAAATTTGTGGACGACTGTTACTTTTAGTAATTAATTTTGGCATCAATGATTTTTTATTTTGTCGTAGCGCTTTTATATTTTCGGATATTTGATCTTTGATACCACATTTTTAATTTTCACTCGTGGATTCGGAACAAGTTTGTTATTAGGGAAGTGTTTTTTGAGAATCAGCATTTTATTTAAATCAATAACCAATATAGCACTTTCGAGGGAAAATTTTTTGAAGTTCGAAACGAAGCGATTTAATTTGGTCATATTTCGTTCAATTTAAATTTATTAAATTCCTTCTAGCAATTAAAAAAAAAAATCATCAATGTTACGTATGAATGAATCTCCGAAAATATTAAAAAAGAAGAAATAAGCAAACTGTTCGTTCGATAAACTTTTCCCTCTGCACTGCATCATACGGAAATTATAAAATTCATGTGCGACATGGCAGTATAAAAAATAGGCTTTCGATTACATGTTACGAGTTGTCACAAACTTCCGCTTCCCAGTGGACACGGTTTGCTACTTTTATACTTAATTTTTAAATCCTCCCTGGCGAGACGCACGATTCGGAACGAGACGTTGAAACTTTCAATTGGTTTACGTTGTTACAGTTTTATGCTTTTATACCGGAAACAAGATTTTCCATGCGTAATCCGAGTCCCCTTGCTTAACGGAAGTTTCAAACGTCCTTGCGACGGGTACCAACGTTTCGCAGACTAGAAAACGTCGAGATCGGGTCTTCCATACATTCGCTAAAACTGTTGGATGAAACACTATTTTATTTGGAAACATGTTTAACTTTTTCGACTCGTGCCGTACTAGATTAGAGATCAGTGCAAGTACACATATAGATTTTAAAACGAGAGATTTCTTCTTTGTGATTAAATTTCGTTGAATTGCACAATCGCGATCGCTGCTATAAAAAGAGAATTAATTTTAATAAGTAAGGAGTAAATAATAATTGCAGCTTCTTATTTTAATAGAGTTAGATCCACGATGAAAATCGACACGTGTCATCTCTATTTTATTACTTTCGGAAAATTACTTAATTTTATTTTTTCAAGCTTCTCTTTACCGTACATTGAGCCAGAATCATTATCAATTTATGTTATAAGTGTACACAACCTAGTAATCAAAATTAATAAGTATACCGCGCACACACGCTTCATTTACCTTTCCCAACACGCACACAGTCGTCCAAAACCAACGCTGTCCAGTACGGAACAGTGCTCCCATTATCCCATCCGAACATCATCCACCAAAGACAAACAGCATCTAAATCTACCTACAAACCTTTGAACCCGTTCAAACCACCTATTATTCTCCAAACCACTCCTTTCTTTCCCACCATTTTCCTGTTCCTCTCGCCCCAAGATTTTTTAAAAACCCATCTGTAGCTACAGGGCGGCGCAAGAATAATGCAACCCTGAGTTTCAAGGTTAAAAAAAATTACTATTGCGAAGAGAAAAAGAATTTTACGCGATGTACTGGTAACAACTGTTCACAACGATCGAAGAAGTAATTTTATTTCAAAGATATAAAAATTGCACAGTA
The DNA here is from genome assembly GCA_019453375.1 of Ctenoplectra terminalis. Lineage (NCBI taxonomy): Eukaryota > Metazoa > Arthropoda > Insecta > Hymenoptera > Apidae > Ctenoplectra > Ctenoplectra terminalis. The sequence continues at coordinate 262,539 of SMSQ01026164.1, read as the reverse complement.
CCGAAAGAAACGTAAAGATAACCCTGTATTTAAAAAAAAAAAAACTCGAACAAGAGTAAATTTTCTGAAAGATAGCATTGAAGTGGAGAATGCGAGAAAGATTTATCTACCTTAAATCTAATGTTACGAACAACCCTGTACATCTTTTCTAATTGTTATTCAAGTTTCAATTTTCACGTTACGTCGCTTACGCGTCACCCTGTGAAAACCGAACAACCAATCCCTTCCCATCGTTCTTTCTATCACCCAACAAGAAACACGAAGAGAATCCCGTGCCATCGGTTCCGGTAGGACAGGCCAGTATCGAGTTACGAATATCGTCGATTCGAAAGAAGAGATCCGTCGAGCTGTCGAGGACGTAGCTCTATCTCATAAGGACAATGCGCCGCACCGTGTAGAATTGAAGGGCGGCGTAGAGGGGATGATGCGCCGCGCCGGCAGAGGCCAGGCCAGGTTGGCCGAGGCGAGCGGCCGCTAGCGACGGGTGGCAGCGGCGAGGAGCAAGGGGTGAAACTACCGGCAGGGTGAAAGGAGGGTGGAAAAGGCGCATGCCAGTTGTGCCGTCGCCGCGTTACGAGTCGGCCAACAGCCCGGCTTCTCGCCCGCACCCTCGATCGCTCTCTCGCGGTTCTCCCGGTTCTCCCGGCTCTCACGAGTGTGCCGTCTGTGTCAGTGTTCCTTTCGTTCGAGTATATGCCTCTGTTACTCTTCTTCCTCGCGAATAACGGGTTCGTCTTCGCGACGAAAATTGAGAAGAGTGTCTGGAAGACGAATATCGTGACAATGGTACGAAAAGCCGGTGCTACGTCGGGTTGATCGATTGTTTTTGATAATTAAACGCGTCTCCTGAGGGCAACAGTCTTCGGGACACGCCGGTTTCATCCCTGTGAGCTTGTTTCGAGCGCGTGCCTCGCGATATTTCACGTGTCGCGTGGAAAATGCTGCTCGTTACCCCTGCCACGCCGCGGTGAACCAGCAGGGGTGGTTTTTCCATGGGTGGATCGTTTGTCTTGGCGAGGCAGGTTCGGATATAGAAAGTGTGAGGGGATCGAGAGTGGCGTCTCGTCGGAGGCGAAAATGCATTTTCGAGCGAATACGGTGGAACGAGTGTCGCGTATTTGCTCGCCCTTTGAAGTCGGAACGCACGAGCTTTACGTAACGGAGAGCATCTTCTGCTGGGAATTATGCAAGCCTGTTTCTACGCTGTCGCGTTTGACGTATGCTTGGAAGCTGTTCTCTGTTTATATTGCTCGAGCGAATATGTTGGAACGAATTGTTCTGGGTGTCGGTACGTTGGAGCGATCGCACGATAATCGAGTGAGTTGCGTTAGATATTTTGAAGACAGAGGGGATGCGATGTTTCTGAAAGCGACAAAAATTTTAATAAACAACGGTATATGCTGTTCGATATTTCTATGGTAGATTTTAAGTTATGGAGCTGCTTATTTATTTAGCGAGGATTTATTATTGTTACAAAAAATTAACGAAATTTATCTTCTATACATTCGTGCTTCGGCTTGCATTTAATGTTTGGCGTTGCTTTAAAATTTGACTCATCGATCGATCCAGTGTTGATTACAAAAATTGTACGATCGGTGTCTATCGTAGCTCTGTGTAAATAAAGCTGGAATTTTACGTTCAAATAAAAGAACGTTATACAAATATTGGCTGTAGAAGTGCCAAAACAAAGATCAATTCAAACGCAGATTATTTTGAAAAAGGTCTGGGTATTCATTTTTGAGCGTCAGAGTACTTCAATGATTACCAGACTATTTTTAATCGCACAAAAACTTCGTATCATTTTTCACGATGCGCGAGCCGTCGATTACACATGATACATATTGGAATTACAATTTTTTATCAAACGTATAAGAATATTTCAGTCATATTCCAGTCACAATTTTTCTACAATTTAATCTTGAAATTTTTGACCCATTTCCAGACTTTCGTTACTAAAAATAACAATTTCCAGGAAGAAAATAAAGTACTTTGTTTTCTTTATCAGTGGCCACGATTTTTCCACGCAAAACCGCAACGAAACGTAGTCCTGTGTCGCGCAATGCAGATCGCCGCACGCGGAGCTGTAGTATATCGCGCGCTATTATCGCGCCAAAGAGATTGCCTCTTTTCTCTTAGCTCTATTTTCTCGAAAACGACGTTGTCGCGACCCGATAAAGATGCACGATTTCGCTCGCGGAAGAACTTTTTTCTTATTTTCTCTTATTCTTCGTTGCAGAGGTCGTCGACGACGATTTTCTCGACGGACGAGGCAATTAGAACATAAGAGGGCCGACCTTGACTTTTTGATGCGACGCGACGCGACGCGACGCCTCGTTTTCGCGAGTACGAGCCTTCCACTTCTATCGCGACGCGATTCAATTTTTAGCGATACCCAGGCTCTCGTTAACGAAACTCTGAGAAGTTGTCTGGATAATTAAGGAAGCTTCGAGGGATAGGGTTGAATCAAGAAAGGATCGGGAGGATGAGATCGCTTTTGTCCTTCGTTAACTTCTTGTGGGACGATTTTGGAGAGGTCCTTCAAGTAAATGGGATTTTCGAAAGTTTTAAATAGATCGTGCGGTTTGATGAGAGGAAACTTCAATTTTTTTTTTTTTTTTCGTTTTAATTCTACTTGGATGGTTATTATGTTATGAAGCTAGTGATAATTTTATCGATGTTTGAGTAACAGCTTTTGGTATACGTTGTTTTAGAAATAATTGAGTTATTCTTACTTTAATAAGTGTTTCATATATACACAATTTACGTCACGTTTTCTTTTCTTCGAAATATAGTTTTTGATCAGGCGTTTAAATAGAAATTTAATAGAATCGTTTTATTTTTTGTTGAAATTGATATTCTAGTAACGATTAGACTTGGTTTTAGAATTCTATCCATACTTTTAACCCTTTATGCTCCTGTTTTACTTTATTTTTTGTCTTCAAAAGTAGAACAATAAATAGCACACCTAAAATTATTTTAAAATCAATTTTGTCTCGCGATGTTATCAATGTTACGTTTGATAATGTCGTTTAGTACAATGCCAAGCGTGCACTCGGCGGGTACACTTGGAGCACCGAGGGTTAATTCTCAATTAGCATGTTGGAAATATGTTAAACAGCCTCGGTCGTAACAGTAGCCTATTCGATTCTAGCTTTAAATTTCGTTGCTACCCTAATAGGAATTGCGTGCTTAACTCAAACAATTTTCTACCTTAGAAGCGAACACCTTATTCAAATTAATGGAATCATTGATGAAATATGAAAAGAGTAATAAATCTTGTTCGTTTGATTCCCTTTAATTTTGCGTAGGAAGGAAACTGCGAGGGTCAAGATCCGCGAAGGCCAGGCGGAAACGACTTTGCGTCTCTTCAACGCGAGAAAACTCGTCGAATCGATGAACTCTCGAGCTGTACGAGAGTCGTACAGACGCGTGGAAGTTGTTCTTCAGAATGTTCAGCCTTCGCGTGCTTTGTGCACTGTGAACCGTTTGATCTACGCGTTTCCTATGAAATTCTTCGAGATGTACGAAATATAATTGCTCTTTCGCTCGGAAGTTTTAATACGTGTGTAAATGCAAAGAAAATTTAAAGGATTTGTAATTTTTTGCAACTTAGGTTCTGTAGGCTTTGAAGGTTTAAAGACTTACAGATTTCAAGTTCGAATCAAATATTTCGTTGTGTCGTTAATATTTTAATTAGCTTTGTCGTATCTTTAAAAAAGCTTCGATAGCTTCGAACTATTGTATCTTTATTCTCTGTTGATCCAGAGAATTTGATTCCCAATTTTTAGATATTTTTTTTCAATCGTTCGTAAATTACATCTTTGAACATCGTCGTTTCGAACAACTTAATCCAATTTATGTTGGAATTTTCCAGGAGTGCTCTTACAAAAGGAAGTAAAACGCGGAGCTTCACGTTCGTTCCTGCAATTTTTGCGCAGAGCTTCTGAACGTTTTAAATTTCAAACGATAGCAAGATAATTTTCGTTTTAACGGTTCCAGGCAAAAGTGTCTTTTTTCTCTGCCTCCTTTTATTTTCCTGTCGTTCTCGGCATGCTTTAAGCTCCATGAAACTGATTAGACGCGACAGGTTGTAATTCCTTCTATAAATCTTTATTCTACATTTTGAGCATCAACCTTCTAGTTACGATGTGCTTTGAAAAATAAATTATCCGCTGCGCATGAAACGATATTCGCTAGTTAGTCGCTGAAGTACACGGGAAATTATATATTTTACGTAAACAGCGCATTTTTTAGTACAATTCGTCTCTTCTGAATTATTATATCGTAGCTAAGTAACGTTTATTCAGTTTTTTTTTTTTTTTCTCGGTTGTACCACAGTTTTGGAAATACCCTGTATATGTATCTTACCTACAGTTTACAACTTTCTTAACATTTTCCATCTCCGTTACTTAACGTACTTCTCAAACATACAATTCGACTACACAACCAAACAAGTTAGTCAACTCTTTACGAGGGCCAATATTAATTAAAACTTCGCCCAAGTCTGATCCACCGAACTTCGCATTCACCGGTGCGTATACCAGGTACTCGTAAAAAACTTACCTTATTTTTTCCACCCATCTTGCGACACAATTTCCACGCCGATACCCACCCCTTGAGATTTTTGCTTCCCTGCGCAAACGTCTCTCGGCCGTTGGTCGTCGTAGCATCTCTGGCAGAAAATATTTCTTCGCGATAGCAAAGCTACGATGTACACGTGTATGCATCCGTTGGATTTACGTATCAGTCGACACGCTCTGTGCATTCAGCCACGAGTGACGCGTGTCATCAGCGCGCAGAGACTGGCTTTGAGCGCGAATTAGTCGGCGGAAAGATAAGGAACGAAGAGAGAATGGGCGAAGGTGAACGGCCGGAGCACAGAAGCAACGCTTGAGCGCGGCTATCGTAAATAACGAGCATGCTGCTTTCCTCGGTGTCGCATTTTCCTCTCCTGATATTTGGGAAATACCCACCCCTTTGCGCGGAGGGGGTTGTCGTGGCGACCAATGCGATACGCTTGGTTCCGATGAAGAAGTAGCTGTGCCTGGATTTGAAATTCGGCAGTTTAGAGGGTGTTTGATTTTTCTGATCGTTTCGTAATATTTAAAATTCGAAGTATCTCTTTGTACGAGAAGAATATTTGTTTCTCCCTTTTAAAAAATAAATAAATTTCACGCGTCTCGATACAAAAGTTAGAAAATTTTAGCGCACTGCAGCTCGTCGGTATCGCATCAGAAGGGTTAAAGATACTTTCGAGTGACTTAAATTTAAATTTTATTGGCGGTACTAGGGATACTAATATTGTTTAAGTATTTTCCAATACCCTCACGCAAAATGGCCCTGAAGGAGATGTAAATATGTACAAGACTCTTAAACGCGCCCCTTTCTCTCTCGAATATCTCCCTCTAGACAGCTGCTCTAAACTCTCATTCTCCACGCACAGTTCTCCCTTAAGAGGAGCCTCGTGCACGCGCGTACACACCCTTGGACTTCATTCACCTTTTCCCGACGTACGCACGTATTCCAGAAATTTTTATTTCCCGAATATTACGTTCGTTCTATGTTTAACGCGATAAATATACCTACTAAATTTTCTACAATAATTAAATTAACGTTTTCTTTCAAAGACCAAATTTTTATCGACTTCTTGGAGAAGTGTGAGGAGAAAGCGGATGAATCGAAGGGTGAGAATAATATTTTTTTTTTGTATCAATTGCCGTTTAAAACAGCAACAATTAATTACTTTTAAAGCAAATTCGCTGGCGAAACGCGCACGGCGTGGTACAGGCATTCTTTTGCAAGCAACGAAAAAAAGCGGAATGGTTTTTTTGCATCGTTGTCGTCCGTACGATTCGAAACGGATTTAACGGTAAAGGGGTTAAAAAGCGTCACGCTACACGAGAAATGTAACAATGCAGAAAGCGTGTCCATACGGGATAAACGCAAATACAAACGCTTTAGTTCTCTCTTTTCGCGTTGCTCGCCGGAGAATCGGTCTCGGTGCTCGTTTTTTCGACGTGACTCGTTGTCCCGTATTCTCGACGATCGATTCCATTTTTGAGTACGGAATCGAGACGAAGTATCATACGGTACTCCTGCGACTTCTATTCTTTCTACAACCTCGATATTTTCATGTTGCAATCGCGGAATTAATTGATCGCTCGAAACAAATCGGATCGATTGTTCTAACGTTCGAGGGTGTAGTTTATAGAAAATTGAGAGCGGAAACGTTGGATTATCGCTAAATATATTTTAGATAAAATATATCCCGCGAGAACAAAAATGACTCAACGCTCTAAGAGTTCTTTTAAGCAAAGATAACAGAAAGTCAAGAGCCTCAAGACCGCTAGGCAATGCAATAAACACTTCTTAAGAATAAAGGGAACCCAGTTTTCACTTTTGGGTGTCCAGGTCAGTTCGGTTCGTAGCCGTTCCTCGTAGTATACAGACGTTCTTTCGGAGTCGTTACAATATATAAAACAAACTTTTATTCCATCAACAATTTCTAGTAGGAAACGATTTTTTAATCGGTTATTTAATATATGAAAACTTGTCGGAAAAGCGATCGAAAGAGACTTTACCGAAAGACGGCGCCAGAGCAAAAGGGGCAGCGGCTGCTGCAAAATGCAGCAGGCGAGGCGCACGAGGAAAGGCCAAGGACGGTGGAGAAGGCCGGACAAGTTCAGGGGTTCCGCGTATCGCGAAAATGAGCTGCTGAAATATTCAGGCCCGAGCTTGAAATCAAGCCTGGCTAATTCGAAAGGCTCGTAAAAAATGTACGGCCTGTGTGTATCAGGGACGGTACAATCGGCTCCTTTCGTCGAGGTTCGCGAGGCGTCCAAGAATAGCTGATCTCGGGTCCTTCGATTGAGAAACTTGGAAGATTACACGAAATTGTACCGAATCTTGAAATTTCTCCAAGTTTCCAGGTTCTCGAGTATCGCGCCGGTGTTACAGCCCTTCAGCCTCTCGATGGTTTCGGTGATCTTGTCCTCCAAGTTTCTCGAAGGTATTTTCGATCTTAAGCACCTCGAGAGCGTTTGCTTGTTCCTGGTGGTTCTGAGAGTCTTTGGAAGTTTAATGCTATTTTGCTACCTGATTTTTCTTTCGTGTTCTCCTTTTTAAACGTTGATCCTATCTCGTGCTTACCTTTTATGGAAAAATCATTTTTGCATTAAGAATTGATCGTGGAACGTAGATTATGCTCTTTGAACTGTCGAAAACGAAATTGATTTTCAATGTTCGAAGCACGAGCGTTTTTGGTAAAACATTGATTTAACTTTATAACAGGATTTCGTATACAACGTGTAATATACAAGTTTCTGTGTGCAAAGTTACTCGGATGCGAACAAATATAACAGTTTGTTAACAAGCCACTTATGTAAACTAGAAATATTTATAAAACTTGCGTACTTTGCTTCAAAATTATAAAATGGTTTCACCTGTTATTATCTTTCAGTTCCTTAATCGTCGAACTTAATCCAAAGCTTTACCTCGCTCTTGTTGCGCAACAGCCACCTGAGTAAAAAATTAATAAGGGGTGTCGTTTCTGTTCGAGAAAGCAATCTTTAGACCCATTAACAAATTACAGTTTCTAGGAATAAAACAGGTGTGCTTTTAGAAAATACGTTTTCGGTACAACGATACGTTGGTTCTTTATCATTTTATCAGTGGAGATTATATTCTTCCGCACAGTTTCTTTATAAAACTGTATCGCGGTATAGAAATTTTCTGAAAAATTGCTAATACGTTTCAAACAAAGAATCTTCGCGCTCTAAAAGTTGGAACCTACTAAAAATTTGGTCGACCAAGTCGGAGAAAATCATCCGCTTTGGTAATTCTAGTATTAAAGTGGTCTGGTAGAAAAGGTGTTAAATTAAAAATAAAACGGTCCCAGCCAACTCGAACAACCGTTCAACGAGCATTGTTCCTGCGCCGCTACTTTATTCCGGCTCCACAGATATTGAATCTGTCCCATCACAGCCTCCGCCCTCTTCTCGTTTCTATTCATCCGGCTCAACACCCCTATTTCTCCCATTCCTCTCTTTCTTTCCCCCTTATTCTCTGCGGCGACATCGACATCGTTGAACGAACGAGCAGAGGCGAACGGCTAATCGTTGCACGCGCCCCCTCCTGTGGTCGGTGAATTAAAAAGAGGTCGCGATGGTCGGGGGCGCGAGATGTTCTGGTTACGTCACTGACCTTGCCGATTCTTCACCAGTGGCTCATTGTTCTCGCGGTGTTTTCTCGTCGCGCTGCTTTTGTGCCGCCGGTTCGGGCCGCTTTTTAAACCGACCATATTTGGCTGCGTAACAGCTGTTCAAACGCGTTTACTCGGCGAACATATTGCCACGAGATGTGGGAAACGAGTGTGGTATATGGTATCGGAGAATGCGAAAATTCGTTTCTGTTGTGAAATAACGGTTCGACGCGGAGGGCGGTCTTTATAGGGAGATTCGTGCGATGGTTTGGAAGTTTGGGGACGTTCGTGACGAGTTTTCATGAGCAGATCCTGGAAACTTAACCCTTCAGGCACGACGCAAGCTTTCTTGCTTCTTTTCTCGACTTCGATTTTAGGTACCGTCACATACCTTATTATAACTTTAATAATCTAACTTGGTGTAATGAAATTTAAAACACTGTTGCAAACGTTATCCAATACGAGGTTTGGTTGCACAAAAATCCGAACGATGAATTTGTACAATTGATTCGGATGTGGGGAATGACACTGGAGTCCGTATATCGTACAAACTTCTTCCTTGATGGGTTAATTTTACTTTTGTAAGATATATCGTACTTTTTTCTGGGTTTAAAAATTTTTAATTAGACCGTTCTTTGTATTCATTGTCCAACTGTGAAAAAAAAGGAAAAAAGAAAAAAAAATCGGTAAGCCGATTTGTGATGAAATAGGACTGTATTTGAGCGCTTGATCTTATTTTAAAATTTAGAGTTGAGTAAAATGCAATCTGTTTTTTAACTAATTTTGATTAACCTTTAAATCGTGATGAGTCTGGTCATAATTGGTACAGTAAGAAATGACCATTGTTACACGTAGTTACGTTATTTTTAATATAAAATTAACGTAAATTAAAAACAAATCTTTTGCTCTATTTTATTAGTTCGAGTACATTTCAATCTCGTCTGTCTCACGATTCGAACGTGACTATCGCCTCGGTTCTTCTATTTCCTTCTACTGTTCGGTTACTGGTCGCAGCAGAACAATGTAACACGACCGGAAACAGTAGCAGCAATAGCAGTTTTAGTGCTCTTCCGAAGGTATCGCGTTCATGCAGGGAGAAAGCAAAACGAGAAAATCAGAACGAGAAGAGTTCCGCTCCTCCTATCCGCATTATACTTTCTTGTATCAGTTTGCATTTTCCTTTTTCCCGTCCTTAATTGCCCAATTACGCTGATACTCGAGGCATTAACGACACTCAGCACCATCGATGGACCACTCGTTCCTCTTATTTACTCGAAAACGCTTTTCGTCGTGAAATCAGGAAAGCATAATCTACAAGTAAACATTTTTTTAACGAGCGCTATTATTCATAAATGGAATATTATCGTTTTTTTTTTTTATCGTAAATCTTTCGGCTGGATAGAATTTTAAAACAAGATCAAACAATTATCTTAGAACAGCTTTGTAATTATTTTGATTCTCGCAATAAGAGTCTTATTANGGATAGAATTTTAAAACAAGATCAAACAATTATCTTAGAACAGCTTTGGAATTATTTTTATTCTCGCAATAAGAGTCTTATTTTTTTTTTTAATTATCGAGAGACATTGGACGATGGTACGATGCGTGAAACACAAACGATTTTATTGAAAGAAAAAAAATTGCAATAAGTAAAGAAACTTGTGACCGAAAATACAATTAAAAACACCCTTTCCATTTTTTTTACTTTCATCTTACCGAGTTAATATTAATTTTAGTCTCTGTTTGCTCCCTTTTTCATTCATCCTGTTTAATGCGAGTAATTACACGCGTTTTAGGGATTTCACGCAGTTCCTCATTCTCTAATTTCTTGCTTCGTTTGTCTTCGCTCACGTTTCGTTTAAACATTTCCACGGTCACAACGAAGCCACGTTTTACGCGGGTTTTTTAAATTGGTTTCGCTGGAATTGCATACCTTTCGGTCTTCTTTTTACGTTACGCAGCCTCCTTGTGAACAAAGCTGCGCGTTTCAGCGCAATTTTATAGTTACTCCTGTTTCGTATGCGCTTTGTACGTCCACGCGTTGTTATGCAAATGAATTTTTCCCAAATTTGCATATCGGATTCCGCTGAAGTATCGTAAAACGTTTTATCTTCGCGAAATAGTTGTAATGGCATATTTGCAACAGGGTTTGCTCTTCACCGATTACACGGTTTAAAATCGTTGGATTTTTTATGTAATTTATTGTAGAAAGCTTTAAGGTTCGTTTTAATATTTTCTTGTTTATTACAGATGATCCGAACAGACATTAAATTCCTTAATTTAATTGAAAACCGTGACGAAAGATCGAGTACTCCAATGTATCGTATCCATTTCAATCCTTGTATATTCGCTAAGTTTTCAAAGCTAGATTATTAATTTTAAGAATGTTTTCTAATATCCGATGCTTTGAAAAATTTTCAAAAAATATTATTTATTTTTGTTACGTTGTAATAAGAAATCCTTGATACGCTTAAATAGATACTAACATTTAGTTAAAAACCTAAATTAATCTTATAATCTCTTCTCCGATATTTAAGTCATTCAAAAGTATAGACAATTAAATTAATGAAATCCTTTTTAGACTCGCTGCTCTAATTAATTCCATTAACTTTCCATACGTACCTATTTCGGATACGTACTCGAGGTACTTACCTAAGTCGGTTATTTAACACTGTGTCACGCAAAACCGTATCAATGGCAGCAAAAAGAAAAAAAGCCGCGTCAGAAACAGGTCGCGTGGATATAAACGCTTTATATGCAAACAAACAGCGTGCCGTGTAACGCGTCGAGGGTTCACCGCTGGGAGTTTCTTTTGTGTCGAAGGAAACGAAAAGAAAGGGCAAAAGGAAAAAAAGGAAGAAGGAAGAAGGAAGAAGGAAGACGGAGGTTTAGATTGTGTCGCTAAAATGTAACGCGAACTCGTGAAAAGCTAATAAAGACCGTGTGCCGTGGAATTGCGTATGCAATTTTACTCCGTCTGTTTGCTTCAGCGCGAGATTACATATTTCGCGGCGAAAAGGTGGAAGTTAATTTGCAATTCCACCATTCGAATTAGTTGACAAATTGCCAGGCTTTCCCGGCCAGGAAAAAGAACTCGATGGTTGATTCCTATGACAAACAGTCCCGGTTCGAAGACAACGTAATTTTCTCGATATTTACCGGCTTCTTCTTCCGGAAACTTATTAGCATTCCTTGGTCCCTGTAGCCGTTGCTCCGTTTCTCTCCAATTTAACGGTCGTTTTGCGAAGAAGATTAAAGCTAGTGTTTTTGTGGACGAAAATTTAATTTCAGATTTGTAAACAGGTGATGTTTTGTTAAACGTTCCGGCTTCAAAGGGGACGCAGGTTGTATCGTTTTGTACGAAAACAGGGAAGAAAATCCATTTTCGCGGCAAATAAATGTTTTGAACGTGAAATTGTTTTCGTAGATACAGACAATTTCGTATGAAGCTTCAGCAATTATCAATTGAGAATAAATTCTAAATAAATATTGACGCTGAATTGATTCGTAATTGACATCGTATACGAATAAAATAATTGTTCCATAGTTTTTGTCTAAAAATTCTTTTCAGGCAGGAACTAAGGTATATTTATTTTAATCACAATTGCAAATCGAAACAGAGTTAACTTTGGAACTCCAATACGTTTAAAATGTTTGCGTTTCTCTGTAAGATTCTCAGAATAGTCCGACGAGATTAAAATAAAGATAGATCCACGATTAGAGAAGTAATAATAATCTTGTTCAACGGATAGAATTTGTAAAAATGCAGTGGCAAAGTTCCTATTCGTCGAGAAGTTGGTCTGTAACGTACAGAATGAGGAAACCTCGCGAGAAGTCGCGAAATTCTTAGACAAATACCTGACTCGAGCATAGTTTGATGTGAAAATGCAACGAAAGACAGTGTGAGGTCGCGCGATTATCGACGCGAGTGAATCGACCTGCGCCGCAAGTTTTGTTCAATGTGCCAGACGTGCCGTCACCATGTTCACGTGCCTCTGGAACTTCTTCGACTGGTAAGATACACTTTTTCGTACCTACTACTAGTAGTTGAGCTATTTTTATTTGTTTCCATATTCTTGTAATGCTAGACCGTTAAGTGGTCCGTTTTTTTTAAATTTATGTGCGTTAAAATTTACGTCTAAATTGTATAAATTGATTTCAGCATTAGAGAAATATACAAACCGAAATTTGTTGACGTTGAATAAAAAGGATTCAAACGACAGGCACTTGGAGAGTTTGAAAAATTAGTAAATGTAAAAGTCAAAAATTCTTTGGTGTCATTCGTTGGAGCATTAATAAAGAAATGTAAACGCGCTAATGGATTTGTGCGGAAACAATTTCTTTTCTTTTTATATATGGCCCCTTATTTCAAGATCTATCGCCTTGCACAATATGAAACAAAGCCAAATTCTTAACGCTAATAGTATCTATAAACTTATGTTTCATTATGTATCGTCTGTCACATATTATTTATTCAAAACACTTTTTTCACAAAGATTTTGGACTTTTAAACTCGATTTCAAGTATGTTCGATAGCCGTGCCAAAGTCGTACTCCCTTTTCGCGTAAAAATTTCTTTTATCGAACGAGATATTGATTCGAAATCAGATCAGTCGAACAGCACACGTTTCTTCCAACAAAAAACCTGCAATTCCAATTTCGTTGTAATCGAAGATTGTTTGTCGATGAGCGACAGTTGGAAGATTCTCCGTCAAATATTTGCGAACAATTACGCTGGATGTCAAAGGGAAACGACAAAAATCCCTCGATCGACGCAATTCACGAGCGCGTAAAATCTCTTTCCTCCCTCGTTACGATTCTTCGACTTCTTCCCATCCAACCTGGAACAGTTTAATCGACTTGCTTCTTAGGCTGTAATGAAATTTAAGTAGCGAACCGAGTACGGTGAAGACGGGCGCGTGGTTTGGCGAACCACGATGTGTACGATGTTACGAAATTGTATAGAATGCCGCGACTAATTCATGCGACGGTTAATAATGAAAACTTAAGAGCGAGCGCCGAGGAAATTCATTTGCAAACTTTGGTAATTCCATTAACACGCAACCAACGCGACTCATTTGTTATCATTTTTTCTTTATTATTTTTCTTCGGACAGATCTAACGTCTGGTACGGATGAGTTAGCGTTTTCTTTTTCGTATACTCGTCTTTATGAATGTTTGAAGCGGAAGATCTATCTTTGCGAGATACCAGGTTACTTGTGTTAGATATTTATAAATGAGAACGGAATGAACTCGAATCGTGTGTTTAAATTACAATTTAAGTTATAAATACGATTTCGAGGTTGGAATTAGATGGATAGTACGATTGATTTAGTTTTGGCAGAGGATTAGTCGAGACGGTATGAGATATTGATACAGAAACGAGGAGAATAATTTATATCGAGCTTTGAATCAAACAGAGCAATTTTCGTTTTCAAACTTTTCCTAGACAACACAGCTGATAGAGATTATAAATAAACGAAAAAGCAATTCGGTTGTTACGCGAAAAATAAAGTATCAAATATTCCTAGCATTTTTTCCAATTTACTATTCGTACTTCAATAATTTATCGTTATACGTAAATTCTACATTGGCTTATTCAATTTCGTAAAAAATATAGGTTATCAATTTCGAATGGATTCGATTTTTCTCCCTATTTTTTTTTTAACCGACTAACCTGTTCTAAACGTTAAAATTTATTTAGACAACTCTACATTAAATAAAAATCAAATTTTAAACAAAAATGTTCAACACTGAATTTGACGCTTCGTGTCAGTTGTATCGATTTACTATGTTGAAATATACAAAAACCGCCATTTTCCTATTTCACGATTCCAGAATGTACGGAAGGGTTATTTCAACGTTTCATCGAGCCATTTTACAACGTCACAATACAGTTCAATTTAAAGTCGTTCGCCGGTGAATCGTCGACGTCCAACCTGCCAGTAATCAACTGGAGAATATCGTTACGGTTCGTAAAACGTAACCGAATCGAATAGCAAAAACGGCGCGTTGACTTCGTGCAATTTTTGTCACGAATCGAACGATCGATTAAACTTACACCGAGGATCGGTTAATTTGTACTGTTTGTGCTCTTTTATGTAAATTTAAAGTTGATATTGCGAATGGCCTGAAACGTCTGGAAGAACTGTGTTTGATCGATGAACTTACGAATATTCAAACGTTGCTCGTGTATCTTATAAGTAGTCGTAAAGAACATTGACTTCGCATTTATTCGAGAGACGTCAGTTGGTTCTTTTTAACACAATCCAAGATATTGATAATATTACACAGAGCCCTCGAATTTAGGCTTTTGTGTATCGAAAGAGAGAGCTTTGAGTTAAATTTTTTACATCAACTTGTTTACGAATCGTGTCTTTGTTCACGACTTCGGCCTATCGTCAACGTTTGCGCAGGTACCGACTGTTTAAAAGTTTTGGTAATAGTTTATGCGAAGAACGACTCATTCGCGACGCGTGTCTTTTTTACTACCTGTTTTCATCCAACCGTATAGAAAAGAAGAAAAAAGTATTCCAGTGTTATTTTCAAGCTCAAACCCAATCGTTCTGAATATAAACATTGATATTGAATATTTATGTATACCTTAAACAATTCTCACCGTACTCTGACAAATTAATTTCATCGGCGCATACAAAACATTTGCATATTTTTCTCTATTTTTCCCTTCCTTTTTCCCATCGTCGTCAACATTCTAATTGCGTCGAAAATCGACGCGTTCGTAGCTTCTATATTTCTTTCGGCTCATCCGGAAGAGAAGAGACCTTTTGAATCGTTCCTCTGTGCCGGAGTAATCGATAGCAGCAGACGATTCGAAGACTGCAATTCCACTTCCTCCCTCGACCATCCCTCGACCCTCCCTCGACCCTCCTTTCCTGTATTCATTGTTTTCGAGAGGAAAAGTTGGACGCGATAAGAGGAATCTCTCGTACCGCTTTGTGAAAAAATTTCGCGCGAAATTCCATTGATCTCTTACTACGCGAGAATTTAATATTTTCAGCGTTTGCTCGAATCGTGTCTCGAAAAGTCAAGAAGACGGACGAAAAAGGTGCACTCTCTTTGGAGGTATTTCTCATAACTCATCTTTCCTGTTGAGCGTGTGCATTTGTGTACACGGTTGGTGATATACATGTATTAAAGAGGGTATTTGGAAGCGTTTGTGCTTTAATCTTTTCATATCATTGATTTTTGCAGGAATGCGCGTACACAGATATATATCGTGTAGTTTTTTATTTAATTGTCTCGAAAATCTAAAAAGGAGTTCAAATTTTGTTCCGTCCTTGATATTGAAATGTTTTAAAATTAATGGAACGATAGATTACGATTAATATATTTTTCAATCCTTTCTATTAACAGGTTTTACTCGAGTCGTTAAATTAAAATTCAAATATCTATCCCCTTTAACAATCCAAAGTAAATTTACATCCTACGAATTCGTACAATTTGTTAAGTATTCTTTCAAATTTTAATTCAGTGGTTATTTTAATCCTTGTATTAATTGTAAAAATTCCATCTATTTTAATTATGTTCGAAAAGAAGGAAAAAGAATTAACGATATTTTTTCGATTCAACAAAGTTCCCAAAGCAAACAGTGAAACGGGATGTGTAAATTCAAGAGGAATTCATTTCATACCTTAACAATTGTAGATTGTTCTTCCTTCGTTCTACAGATTCTTCTTCAAACTTCATTTATTTCCCGGTATACATTATCTTTTTAATTTTGCATCCAGTCTTCGTTATTTTACCAACTAACCATACCATCGATGCCAAAAGTCGTGTAAATTCTAAAGTACAAATACGCTACCGTCCATAAGTATTTGACCACTTGGCGGAATCGGATAAAAAAAGTTTATGTCAAGGTTGTAATGTAAATACTTAATTAATAACTCTTAACTAAAACGAATATAAATTTTTACGATTGACATAGAATCGTGATCTTTGTATGAACGTAAGAGAGGAATAATGTTATAAAAATTACACTGAGATGCCTTATTTTAAATATATTTTGTATATTTTGTATATTTTAGATAAACTAATAATGTGGTCAAATACTTATGGACGGTAGTGTATTTTTTTCTTTACATATATTATATTTTATACGTATGCAGGTAACTGATTCGGGGATACAGAGCAAATTGATTGCCTCTAGAGATCCCGGGAAATCCTCCGATGATCGGTAGTTAAAGTGACGGCATTTAGCGAGGAGAATTTCGATGGAAGTCGAAAATACCTGCCCTGGGAATTGTGCGGGGTTTGAGTCCCCAACGATCGCGTTTCGTCGAGTGCGCGAAATTAAAATGGGACTGCAGTTCGCAGATAAGAATTCCTCGCCAAGATTCCCTATTAATCTCGAGAATCTCGAGAACAATTCTGAATAATTGGCTTTCGTAAACTATAGATGAAAATTTAAGTTCTTCTTTTGAAGCGGACGACTGCATCGATCGGGAACAATGAGCAACGAAAATGGAGCGGTGACCAGTGAATCGGTATAATACCAAGATGTAACGATGAACAAAAATGATGTAATCTTGCAACTTCCTATTTTATGGTCCATTCTAATATATAAATCTTGAAATTTAGCGATTAAAGTCTAAAACATAAATTGGTGAGACGAGTGCTGAATTTTTAATATATCGTTAAAAACTTTGTTACATATAGTAGTGGCCACAGAAATTGTACCACCTTTCATCACCGTGTAAGCTATTGATAAGCAGCCATGACCACGAGCTGTGAATGCTTTTCCAAAATTGACAATCATACGTAACTGTGAAACAATCGATGTATCAGGTTGGCCAATAAGTTTGTGCGGTTTTTATCGATAATTGCCTTCCAGCGCTTTGAAATGCAATAAAATTCGGTTCAAATGTTAAAAACGAAAGGTGACGTAGCGGTTAAAATGGACAATACGTTATTGAATAATTTCCTATTGTAACAAAAAATTCGCTTTTCATTTACACGTTAAAACCCGCACGAACTTTTTGGCCAATCCAATAAAATTCAACCCAAACAATATAATACAGCCTTATTGCAGTAGTTTGCAGATAATCTTATAAAGTATTTGCAACGAAATTTTGATTACGCATTCTTTGCACCCATTAAGTATAATACTGTTGAGAGAGAAAAAGGTGCACGATTGAAACAAATTAATACAGTTTTGCTTTTGACGCGAAAAAGAATTTAGAACATTATATAAGAACGATGAAACGGGTCGAACGAGCATGTTTGAAATATGTCGACGAATATACGTGCGCAATTGCCTGTAGTTTAGCTGTTCTGGTCAAATATTTCCGCATGGTTTAACTCAACTATTCCGCGCCGGTGCAGAAGTTAACGCAAATACCTTCTTGTAATTTATAACATAGGTTACCGTTGAAAATAGTATTCGCAAAACATTTGAAATTCTTTGAAGTCTACAAAATATTCCAGAAGGATACTTTACAAATTAAAAAGAAAGGAATTATTCCCAGTCACGCATTGCTGGTCGATTAATATGATTTAATTAACCCATTCTATTCCATTGGAATAGAAATTGCGAATTATCGGTCGATACATATTCAGTTTGGTCGAATAGCAAACGGCAACTGGTTCTTTCCGCTCGAAGGTCGAAAATTTACAAGTCGGGACAGTCGCAGCTCGCGTCGGAAGAGCTGTGCCGACAGCGGTCGTGGCAATAGTGATCTCGGAGAAATTGGTTCCATTTGCGGTTCGGATTAAGTCCTAACCTGGACCATAGAAGCGATCGTGCTACTTGTGGTTGTTTCGTTCGATGCTTCTGGTCCACTGCGACTTGCATTTGCACAGACTTCCTTTTGTATACTGGTACTTTTCTTGGACTCGGTGCCACATCAAAAGTAGAAACGTGACAAATAAACTACGTATCACGATGTAGATCGATCTTTGCATAGCTCGATGTTAAAAATAAAAATAAGGCAACATCTTTAAGCGCCACAATTTAGTTTCAGCATCAAAGTAAGCTCTGTAAGTCGTCTGGTATCTACGTTTTATAAATTATTGCAGCTAATCGCGAACAGGTGTGACTCTTTCACCACTTCCAATTAATATTCTCTAAATTCGCCAATCCATGACCTTTCATCGATTGCTAAATATGATTGTCTGAAACAAACTATTTTCATCCACGAAACGAATTATTTCCGAACATTCTTCCGACTCGATTCGCCAATTATAGATTCACGAGAAACAAAGTATACGAACGCGCTACGTCTTCGGTGGCATTGCATACGTATACCGCAAAGAGGGATCGATATGGGCACGATGGGTGGGTTTTAGCGGCCATTTGAATTACATATCTAAAGACGACCAGATTTAATTGCGATTATCGACCGTATTGGAAATCGGTTAGTACCACCGAAAGACACTCCTATTAAGTAAGATCTCACGGATTCTGTTAAGTAGGATCATCCTATTAAAGCATCCGTTTTGCGACGTTACCATTGAAACAAAGGGATGAGAAAAGTTTGGCTCGTTTGTGGAACGAATACGTCTTCCTTTTGATGCGTCGATTGTGACGAAGCTTCTATCGTTTTAGATCCGTTTTTGGGAGACAATCGGTTTTACAGGTGTTTCGGTTTGTTTGATATGTCGCGCAGCCAAATTGAGATTTTCTTTCACTTTGATAACTAGGCGAAAAAGTTGCACATTAATAACGTTAATTTCTACGCGTGAACAGTGATTCTCGTTCAAAATTATCACTGTGATAATCACTGTGACAAACACTAAATTTCATTTTATTACAGAAAAGAAACTGAAATTTTGCGACTATCAGAGAATTTCGCTAAAGAAAAGATTCTCGACTTCAAAAATACTTAAACTTAAGATTCTAATTTTCACGGATAAAGTTACTCTAACCACCGCTCGAGGAGGAACTTCATTTCCGACTTCCATTTTTTTTTCTCTCCCTTTCCGTACATCATGCTTTACAGTTTCAAAACCGGAACAACGATAACAACAATTTCAGCACCGCTGAAAGAAGGCAGTGGCAAAGAGACACACTCGACGTTCTTAGCAAAAGACCTCGAGAGATCTCGCGTAGAAAAAACATTAGCCTCGTTTGCGAGAAACTCGGGAACCAACAAATTGCGCGTTCACTTTAGCTACTGTTCGTTTTCGTGGCGAACGAAGCGTGGAAGCGGACAAGAAAACAATTGGAGGGCGCAGCAGCGCGTCGACCTTTAGAATCCATTTTCCATCGGTCGACGACATTATATCCGTGCAATTCCCCCGACGCCGTGACGTCTATCGGTTGTATTAGTATCCTGCTAAAATTTACATATCGTGTCAATGTTGCGTGCCTCCTCGGTCGGGGAAATGTAATCCGTTCTCGCGTAAACATCAATTCGAGTGACAGTTTTTTGCGGTGAATGTGTTTGTTCACGCATCATTGCGTCGTTCGGTTTTGTTTTTATTTTTTCATTTTTTTCTTTACGAGATTCGTCGAAAGAAAATCGTACAGCGAAATTGATGATCGTCGATACGTATTGTTTTCAAAAGGTGAATACAATATATTTTGCAATTTTATAAATGATTAAAACAACGCGAAACCATAAAAGTTTCATCCCTGGAAAATTTAAATTAAAAACGATGAAAATGCTTTGGAATAAAATGAAAGTCGCAGCATACTCAGATATACACAAAAATTATTTGTCAGTTTAATGTATGATCCTGTGCCGCGTACAAATTCAGATCCGTAGTAAAAATTGAAAATTGAAGCTATATTCAATCATGTACTGTAATAATAGAAAAATAATTATTATTCCACGTTTTAACTTTGGTTGATTTCAAATTTTTCATTCGTGGTGCAATTGTAATGGACACAAGAAAATTCGAACTAGCAAGTTGGTTTTGTCAGAGGTTTATATTACAACTGAAGCGTACATCGTAGGCTTCTTACTAGAATCTGTTAATGGAAGAAATATTTGGGAATACTTAAAGTAGACACTAGTAATTGAATCGGACTATGACGATGTAGAGTATTTTGGGTATGGTGACGCGGTCTTTGAAAGCAAATACGATACAGTGTTTACAGACGTGATGTAGTATTTGTAAACTCGATACAGTGTTTATGATTATGACGTAGCAGGTGTATTGCACATCTAAAACGATACGTGAATTAAGGCAACAAAAATACGCAGGCGTACGTCTAACGTTGCTGAAACACAAATACCGAGTTTAATTATACAGGAAGCGTATGCAGGAGAAATAGGGGCTCGAGAAAATTGACATACTCCGACGCACAAGATGCTGTAATTAAGCAGAAGCCACGCGGTACGTAGTCGAGGGAACGATGGGGCGGCTTCAAGAGTTCGCGTATCGTATTTGGCAAGATAACGAGCTCCTTAGCTGCACGCGCGTTACACGGGCAAATTCAATTCGCCTTTGCGAAAACTTACCTTCGAAAAAATATCTCTTCCTCGGTGGCGTTACCCAACGTTGGCTAGCTTATTTAATTTTCGTGGTGGTGGCTCGTAAGCCCCATAAATGGCCCCTGTAGCAATCTTCCGTGGTCTCGTTCCGAACTATGTAAAGCTCGACGATTCTCGTTATATGCAGATTTTTAATCCTCTCGTTGTTCAAGCAAACTAAATAATCGTCCATCGTTAAGTGCTCGTTTAAACGTTTAGAGGGCGAGTATAGATTCTCGATATTTTTGTAAATAATAATCTTTGTAAGAAATTGTATTATATTATTCACGATGTTTTCGAAAAGCGTAGTATGCGTTATGGAAGATAAAGCGAAGCGTAGCGCGAAATAAAATGTAACGTTCGCAATAAAATTCAGTAAGCGGTATCATCTTCCCATAAAATAAAAGCTCTGAATTAATTATTTCGAAAATAATTTCCATCGTATTTACAGAGTCAGTTTGAAAGTTAAAAATACCAAGACGGAAAATACGTCATGTCACGGAAAAACAACTTCTAACGATAAGTTCTGATTCCAAATTTTATTAAAATTCCACAGAAATATAAAAAAAAGAAAGATCCGTTATATTGTTATCCGTTATATTTTTAGCGCACCGTACACCGAAGAGAGAACCTCGAAAGCCCTTTGTCAGACGTTAGGAGATATTCGCGAAAGCAGCGAGCTCGCGAAACGAAGATTTCCGTTCACCGGCCCATCAAATTTTAACGAAACATTTTCCAAAAATTTTACAAGAACCAACGTCGACTCTCGTCGAAGAATTCAACCGCCCTTTGACCGATAAAAATTTCATCTCGCCGAGGAGCTTCGCGAAAGAGGCGGCCCCTGTAAGCGAGCTTAAATAATGGCCGCCTTCGAAACTCGCTGAACGAAGCTCGAACGTTTACCGGGGCTGCATAATGCAAGGTCTAGCGTGCAGCTGCGAATTACACACGATCGTCCGGAAGCGTAAACTCTCGCCTTAGCTCTGAAAGCCTTTCGCGGTCCTTGAATTATTGCGTTAGCGACGCCGGGACGAAGCCGCTAAGATTTTCCGTCGCGGATGAATGGCGGCCGGGCGAAGCGCGAACAAAGCGGGGTTCGTTCGCTCGAAATCTCTACCAGTCACGCGGAAACTCCGTCGTGTCTCGAATTTCTGCTTTACGACCCCTTGCAATTGACACTCGGCGCTTAACTTCGCCGGAAAACTTTGAAGACGAGGAACGTGGATCGAGAATAATCTGGAACGGTCCTACGTGAGATCTCGAGCAGTTGCGAATTCTCGAGTTCCTTTGGTTGATGATTCTTTGCTAGTTGCTTGTCGCTAATGGCTGAAATTCACCATTTTGGGATGTACGTTTCAAGCAAGTGTTATTTTTTATAGAAATTCTTTCGAGTATATCTTGATACACTTGAAACTACAAATAATTAAGTTTCTGGAGTACTTACGTTCTATAAAACACGATAGAAACGATCTTCGTGTCTTTTGTTCGTTCCTTTCAGGATTCTCTTTTTTAACAGCAGGAGGTGCGTGTTGCAATTTTCGTATTTTTAGTTATTTAACGATTGTACGACTACTATTTTTTTAATTTTTGATACAAACCCAGTTACACTCAAGATATATTATCGCCATATTTTCGGTACCGTTTATTTCTCTAATTGTTTAAAACGTCGAACAATACGATTACAATTATATCAGATATATCACCGTATTTCGCAAGCTTCGTAGAGATCTCACATATAAACTATAAACTATAAATTTTATATAAAGTACACGATACTAACGCAGTAATATTGAAACACTGTTATTGCAACTCAGTACATTCACAGCGATTCACCTCTTTGCTGGAACATTTATACAGAAACAAATCTGCCTAGCGGGAACAGGATAATTTAACGTCCCCATACACGCACACTTAAACGTGTATCCAACACAATTATTCTTTGAAAGCGGCGAGAGAAAATCTATCGAGGGTTCACCTGGACAGCTAGTAGCGCTCTCGTTCAAAAATAATCGAACGAACGCCATTCTCTCGAGAACGAAAGAGACGAAGTGTAATTAGGCCATCGGGCACAGTGCTACCGTTTCAATATACCTTTCTGGAAAAATCGATCCCCTTTTCGCATTGAACTCGAGGCCCGCAGACGCGGTCGATCGATCGAAAACCGCCAGGTGTAAATTCAAAAAGCTCGAGCCGCTGGCCCAGCTGGAAAATTGCCCAAACACACTTCGAAATCCTCGATAGAGAGCGTGGCGAAGTTTTTCTACGAAAGAAAACGGATTCGACGAGAAAGAAGCGACAGCCGCTCCTGCTGAATATTTTATTCTCCACCCTTGGAATTTTCAACGCGCGGGAATACCGTCCGACTTTTCGAATCTCTTTTTTTCTTCCCCATCCATCCTTCTATTTACCTTACTCCGTTCTACCCCTTCGAATTCTTAAAACACTATTCCTTATCTGCTTCCCTGACTCCATTTTGCCTTTCCTGGATTCTTCAACCTTGTTCTCTCTGCCTCCAGTTCTAACACCTTATCTTATCTCTTTAGGTATATACTTTAGTTCTACTCCTTTTCTGTCTTTCGCTACTTTTTCTGGTTGCCTCCAGGTTATCGTTACCGGTTTCTATCCCTTTCGTCTTTCTGCTCTGCTCTGCCGGAAAGAGATTCCAGAGATTAGATAGGGGTGCGCAAGAATCATCCCTGAAACCAACGTGAACACGGGCAAAGTTTCCAATCCGGACTGAGTTATCGCTGGAACGCATGCCGCGTTTTTGGTTCACCTATAACCGCTGTTCTGGAAAACGTACAAACGAACAGAGGAAGAGAAATGTGAAACACGAATCGGTGGAAGAACCAAACAATGATGAACGATGGTATTGCGTTTGTGAACGAAAGAGACGAAGAATTAATTTGTATACAGCTCTGATTTGAAAGAGTAAGCTTTTATTATGTTGAAACTGAATGAAATTTTTTCGAGCTCTTGTTTGTTAAAACGAGCACCAGATATATCCGGTGAATTTAAATTCATAATATGACCGCAAAGGGAATAATTCCACGGCTCGAGATAAGTTTAAATGATAAAATAAACTTTTTTTTCTTTTGCGTGGAACTTTGTGTTTGAAAAAAAAGAACTTGAATATTATGATTAACGATACCCACAGTTGATGCATCGTGCATGCATATTTGAAACTGTAGAATATCGTGGACGATAACACGTAAAAGGAACAAAACATGAGCGATGAACGTAGATTATAGAATGAAAAATGTTAATACTGTGCTACACANCTTTTGCGTGGAACTTTGTGTTTGAAAAAAAAGAACTTGAATATTATGATTAACGATACCCACAGTTGATGCATCGTGCATGCATATTTGAAACTGTAGAATATCGTGGACGATAACATGTAAAAGGAACAAAACATGAGCGATGAACGTAGATTATAGAATGAAAAATGTTAATACTGCGCTACACGATCTAAAATACTTTACATTATTTAACATATTTCTTCTTCAATTCCGTCAACTTCTAAAATATTCCTCCTTCACCGACCAATTTTCTCAAAGTTCCAAATTATTGTCTCTTCACGGTTTCATCGTTCCTGCTTCTAAAACACTTTCTTCCTCCACTCCAAACGATCAACTCCACCGCTAGAATTCTACGTTTCCAAAGAGAAAGAAANTTTTGCGTGGAACTTTGTGTTTGAAAAAAAAGAACTTGAATATTATGATTAACGATACCCACAGTTGATGCATCGTGCATGCATATTTGAAACTGTAGAATATCGTGGACGATAACACGTAAAAGGAACAAAACATGAGCGATGAACGTAGATTATAGAATGAAAAATGTTAATACTGTGCTACACGATCTAAAATACTTTACATTATTTAACATATTTCTTCTTCAATTCCGTCAACTTCTAAAATATTCCTCCTTCACCGACCAATTTTCTCAAAGTTCCAAATTATTGTCTCTTCACGGTTTCATCGTTCCTGCTTCTAAAACACTTTCTTCCTCCACTCCAAACGATCAACTCCACCGCTAGAATTCTACGTTTCCAAAGAGAAAGAAAGAGAGAGAGTATCCGTGCTCGTGAGTACACAGAGTGGTTGGTCAATCCTTAGAATACCAAAAAACAAAAAAAAAAAAGAGAAAGAGAAAGGGGAAATAGAAAAAACCCGCAGAACTGTGTAGCAGGGAATCGAATAAATCCCATGACGCGGTCCACCGCGGATTCAGCGATGTATGTCTGTCAACATTAAAAACAGAAGAAGAAAGGAGCAGAAGATAAAAGCTTGTCCGTCGATAAAAGGAGGAGAGGCTGATCGATAGGAGCTGCTCGAGGTACAATCAAAGAGAATTTTCGATGTTTTTTTCGTCGATATGGACGTGTCTCGATAAATGTAGCGATTTTCTGGTTGTATCAAAGCGCACGCGGAAAGCACGAAGAGAATCGAATTGATCGGACGTTGATCGATACAGTGCGCGAGGTGAACATGCTGTTGACGATGTCTCGCATTGTAATCTCGTCGCGTAACGTAGGGATGGAGAAGCATGTTTGTTTCGAATCGTTTCGATTTTATTCTTTCGTAGAAATCTCATAAAATTCAATATTAACAATCACAGAGATATCGTTTTATAGGGAAACTGTTTTTTTCATGGTTGCATAATTGTAAGATACGCTTCGCATACGTTGTTATATATGTTTGTCTACATTTTGTTATCATTGTCTGTTGTAAAAAAAAATACAATGCTTTACGCTACTATACCTCGTTCGCTTCATTAATTTTTACTCCACCATTGGTAAATATCAGTTGGCAGATCGGTGCAGAAAAATTAAAAAAAAACTGCTCGGAATATAACTGAAAGAGGTTGCATTTGATTTTTCAGTAGCACCGTATCACCGCTTGAATCTTCTCGCGAAGAGATGGAAGATAAATTATGGAATAGGGAAACGAGGAAAGTAACGAGTAGAGGAAAACGAATCGATACGCATACACGTTCCTGGATGTATAATAGAACCAAGAACTTTCCTCAAGATAAACCATGTTTGCACTATTGTTTCGCATTGATAAACGTCCCTTTGTTTCGATTACACTCGGACGATCGAATGTTTAATCTCTTAATCGGATAATTTAGAATTCATGTATTTTGTATACAACCAGTGTACGCTCTGATAGGTTTATGCGATTATATCGGAAAGGTATTCAGAATTTTGTTGATAATTGTGTTTTTACAAAAACGTTCTTTGCAGCTTTGCAACAAATAAACGCTTCAAAATTCTATCAGCCTTCGGTGTATTAAAAGAAGAATTAGATTTTCCGATTAACCTGAGATTATTAAATAACAGTAAAAATTGTAACGTCGAATTGAAAGAACTCCTGTGCTAGCTATAAAACAGCAATAGTCTTTTAACTCGGATAATCGCAAATATTTGTAATATATTTTGCTCCGACAAGAATATTACGTGTTTTCTTTCAATAATTTTTACGAACAATTAGTAATAACATAACTCACAAGATAGGTTAGCAATCTAGGGTTAAACGCGCCATCGTGTATAACGTTTGTTCGAAGAAGCTAATCCGCCATTTTGTTTCCTCGTAAATACGATCTCTGCTTCCTATACAAGAACTTAATTTGAACTAAAACACATTGATACCGATAGCTTTGACAAATATTTTCAAAACCCTTGTTTGCAATTTCACAGAGCGTATTGCAAACAATCCTGAAAAGCAGCAGCAGAGCATCTAGAGATTAAATAACAGAGGTCCGATAGATCTCATCGGTGCGACGACAAAGATTAGGTTTCCGCGCCAACCTTTCGACTAACGTGGCCCAAAGGAAAGCCAGCATTGTTTCCAAGTAGAACACAGTCCGATTGCCATCGAGTTCGAAACGGCGGATTGGACAAATGGCTCTGAAATTTCAAAGCAAAGATAAAAAAAGGAAAGAAAGAGAGAAGGAAAAAGAGTCGCGGTTTGGGGGAATAAGATCTAATCCGTTAGAAAAGTATAACGTTTGTAAAGAGGAACGGATCGAAAGAACGACGAACGAGTGAAATGGAAAAAAGGAAGGGTAAATCTATTTCGTTCAGATTTTTAATTCTCGTGAATTCCGAATACTTTTCGAACAATGTCAATTTAATTTATCACTTAATTATTGTATTTCTTTTCGCCTATTGCAAAATATGTAGCTTATAGCGTTCACCATTGATATTGACCGTTTATTACAACAATTTGTCATTAAAACGAACATTGTGTATTCCGTTACACAGCTAGTGAAATATTCAGATGTTGCGAGCACGGTAGCGTATAATTCGTTGCTTTCCAGCCTCTCTCATTTCATTTTGACGTTTGAACTCTGTATTTCGTGGTTTCTGTGTGTATTTATCATGAATTAATTATTATGAACTGTATATCATGAATTTCTTGCATGCACTTGAAGTGCGTATCTGCGGCAAGGTTGCTGCTTCGAAGATACGATTACAAGTTTGATACATTGATGGTACGTGAGCACAGGTTTCAAGCATGATCTGTGTATTTTATGATACCTACGTACCATGTAAGTTGTTATAGAATTTATACTCGTGTAAATTTACTGGAGTCTACCATAAATTTTTGTCCCGTTTATATTCTCCTATTTTATCCTGTGATTATTATTTAAATAATAATATAGAATAATATAGAATAAATGAATTCTGCGCATAAAGCGAACAAGATTTTATGACTACGTTTAGTGATACATAAACTAGTTCATGAGTTTTATACACGACTCGATGGAAAGATGAATTTATCATTGAATCGAAGAAATTGAGAAATTGCGTTGGAAAAATTTACAGATGTAACTGTAAATTACAGAAACGAAAAGTTAAAAGCACGTTAACCAAACTGATTTTTACAACTACAGTTTCTGAACAGGATAACGATGTTACGTCAAAAATGGACCTCTCGTTTAATTTGGATTCGCGAAAAACAAATTGACCGATGGCGAACGTGCAGTCGTCGAACAAACTTACAGGATTTCAGGACACATTTGTGCAGTCGTTCGAGCACAAACGTACTACCAAATTAAATGTTAACAAACTGCTGAAAATTTTGACGACTGCAATTTTAACGAACTGAATTGCAGTACTATTGTAAATCGCATGCATACCGACAGTTTTGAAACAAAATAACCGAATCATTCATAATTTAAAGACCCTTCGCGTTGATCAACGATTTCACGGTACGGTTTAAAACGTATCAGTCCTGATGACTGTCCAACTTCGTCGGAATTAACGTCCGAAGTTTCCGGAGAAGGATTTGTTCTCGGGTTGTGACTGTTCTGTATTCTGATCAACACGCAAAGCAATTTCAATAGAATTTCCGATACCTTGTATTCCAATTCGATTTCGGATTATAATGACGTTTCTCCATTATCGCTTCGAAGATTGTCTCGAATTTGGTCCGTGCACGCGCGGACGCACGGTCTCTGGACACGATTGTTTTATCGACCAATTGGATTAATTTAACTTATTTGTCCATATTGTTATTAAACTCCCATTTTATTTGTTCAACGAGCGTTTGCGAAATTAAAAGCTGCGATATTTGCAGAAACAGTATTAAAATGATAATTTAGCGTCACGTGTTTAAATTTAGTGAAATTCAAATATTTCTGCATTGTATTGAAATTCAATAATTTCAACCTGTAATTCTTCGACAAAATCAATTGCGACGAACTTGCGTTGGTTGAAATTAACGAAATTCGGAATAGATTGTGAGAATGAAAATTGCAAAAATTTATAATTCTTGCTAGTTTAATCGAAATAGAAGGTAAAATAGAAGGCAATTTTCAAGCGTGCACAAAGTCTAAAGAAGAGAATATTTTTCTTATATTCGCACAACAATTATTATAAAGAATGACAAAAAGGTGAACGACATGGTGGTGCAGTGTTGTCTACGTTCCTCTTGCGAGTCATTACAGAAACGTATACTCCCACAAGAAACGATCATATTTCACGTGTCACAAATAACAGCACCAGTCAGCGATCCTGTATCTGGTAACGAAGACAAAGCGACGGAAACTCCCTAAGGTTTGAAACTTAGCGTTGACAATGCGAATATACACTAACGCGTTGCGTCAACTTCATTTTGATAATCTTTGGAGGGAGAAGGTAACTGTTTAATCTTGGAAAAAAGACTTTTAACGTCGCCTAAAAGTAGCTAAATGTATGCTACTTATATCTATCATCCGGAAAGAATAAAAAAGACAGAAAAGAGGAAGCAAATAAAAATTAGAAACAACAGAACACAGTTGTTTCTCATCGTTCGCCTCCTCCCACAGAGCTCCGTAACCGCGATTAATTTCTTCCCGTTCCCCGAGATGTTCCACGGCTTAAAACTATTCAATATCCTGTCTGATATTTGTGCGCGAGTTTACATCCCGCGGCTTATTTCGCAATCTCTGCGGCTTCATCGTCCTGGCATGTTTCGGTCTCGAAAGATGGGACGAAGAGAATCCAAAGACGACGAACCGGGGAAAAAGAAAGAGTCCCTGGGTTAGGGGAGGACGAAGAGAAGGAAAGGGAAGACGAACAAGCAGGCTTTATCGACTGGCCCGGCATATTGAAGCCGGAGAGAGACCACACCCCCTGGATAGCGGTTGTTTATGCCCGCTTCCTCGTAATTCCTGCGGCTACGGTTCGACGGCCTCGTGAAGGGAACGCGTGGAAACCGATACCGGGAAAATTGTGAAAGTTTCACGACCACGTGGATCGGGTGAGACTAGGAGCTGGAGGATTGAAACGTGGAAAGTCGGGAGCTATATTTGCAGGGAAGTCGGAATGTGATCGGGGAGGGTGGAATCCATGTTGAAGGTGTGCCTTTTTGGTTATTGGCGTATCCATTGGTTGAATAATGAGCGATATTTTTATGCATCGTGTAAAAGAAAATAAATAGAACAAATATAATCGCCAAGGAACTGATTATTAACCCTTTGTACTCCTAAACATTTTTAAATTTCAAAGGACTATTCTGAAAGTTTAAACTTGTGTTCTTTTGGAAAGAAAAAAAAATTTGCTTTATTATAATATGAAAGAAGCGTTTGAATCGAGGAAAATACAGAATTTAATTTAAAACTTAATCTCTGAAGAAAATTATGCATGTCGCCATAGCGGTGCCAGTCGAGTGCAAAGGGTTAAGGAATAAATTAAGATATATAGTTTGCAGTACTAAATAAAACAATTTAAGTTGCGGAATTATGAATTATCCATCATTTTAATCGAACAATCTGTTTTATGGAAATTATGTGACGCAACTTTTGTTCCATCAGTTCCCAAGTTTAACAAATTACAAACAATCATAATCTTTACCTCCTGCTTTACCCTTTAGTCTAATTTCACTGACCTCGTTCTTCACGGTAAACCCTAAAAAAACCTGACAACCGTAAATCCCAGACAATCAGGGAGCTTCTGTCAACGCCCTCCTCTTTCCCTTTTCGCGCCGAATTTCCGTGACAAAAAGTTTTGAAACGTCGAGGCCGGAATTACCCAGGAAAAACTATAGAGGATGGAAGTCGTAAAAAGTCCTTTCTCGTTCCAACGACTGGTCCGATCGAGTTATATCCTCGTCAGAGCACCGAAGTCGCGAATGTATTATTCGTCGCTATCGATGCGCGCCCACTCGCTCGGAAGAGGCGTCTCAAGCGGGATTACGCGAGCTTTCGGGCCGCACGCGAAAATATTTTCGAGTTCTTGCGGAAAGCCTCTTTTACGCTCTCTTACCTATCGTCCTGTCCTGACACTTCTTTCGTCTGCACCCCCTGCCACTCTTTTTTAGCCCGGTCCTCCGCATCGCGGTGAGTTATACGCCTCTCGAAAATTTTTATGAAAGAACGAGGTCGCGAAGGACTGGGAATATCCGTACCTGTCCCTCGAAAAATGTTCCATCGTTTCTTCTCCAAAAGTTTTTCGACTGTTCCAGAGTGATTTGCGGCGGTTCGTGTTCGTTTGGTCGAATTGATAAACCGAATCGCGGAGATGTTGAGTATCGACTGTCTGAGATTGAAGGATCTATTTTTTGTATACATTCGTTTGGGAAGAACGGTTTTGGACAGCTCGAATATAGATTTGTTAAATCGAGGGTTTCCTTCGTAAGATTGTTTTGTTCGAAATATGAAATAGATGTACTGTTTTACGTACATATATCTTTACTCGGAAGAAAATACATTTGAGGAAAGGAGAAAGAACATCGGAAAAGTAAAAGAAAATAAAGATAATACAGGTGAACGGGAAACAGTTCTCGGACACGTGTTATTCTGGTCGCCAAATGCGCACCGACGTTGACCAAGCCGCCATGAATCCGTAAAAGGTTTACTCCTGGCGGAAAAGTCAAGAAGCGGTGAGAAACTTTGGAGGAACGAGAATACAAAAATAAGAAAGGACAAGCGTAAGAAAATGGACACGAAGTCCAGTGAGGCAACTGTCGCTCGGCATCTTTCTTTTCTTTTTCCAGAAACGCCCAACATTACCGTATGAAAATATACATTTTTAAGCAGGGCTTAGCTTCTCTGTTTTTCCATCGCTATTATCTCAAGCGTAGCGTTCATCCGCGTACAGTAGTTCCGCTTTCTTTTTCGTTTCATCGAAATATCGGCTATTTTTTATACATAAGTCTGATATAAAATCTCGGAACAACCCGGTCGATCCGTGTACGAAAATGTAAAGCAGCTCGTTTTCATCGTTTTCACGCTCATCCCTTATTTAAGAGTAATATTGCCTATGCCGGCGAGTGCATATGATATTTATCAGCTGGGCAAACATTCACAGTCGATAAATCGCGTATTTTTGCCAAAATGTTATTCGAAAATTTCAATTCCGTTCCCAGGATGTCGACGTTTACCTTGTCAACAGCTTTTCCGCTCTTTTGTACGTGATATTTACTGCGAGGACGTTTCGAAGAATATTTGTGAGCAATAATTTTCTTATGTGAAAAGTCGGCCCTAATGTGTGTATTTGTTCTCGAATATTCGAATGTATCATTACTCATCGTATTGTTCGTCATTATTATCGATTCCCCGAGATATCCAAATGTTTACCCGTATTGTTCTTTCATAATAATAATTTCTTTGCTTCATTCATCGAATGTTTTAATCGGAGAACTCGTAACTCGAATAAGTATTTTTAAACATTGAAAATGTGAAATCGTTAAATTGATAGCTAGAATTGATAGCTATTAGTTGCAGACGAAAGATTATAAGTAAACGATTGACCCACGTTCCAGTTCCATAAAGAAAACATCTTTCGTATCATTTCTAAAGTGCTTCGACGTCTTAAGAGTAATTTAAGATTCACACAAACTCATTCTCTCCTAGATTAAATAATTACAATCCTCAAGTTTCAAAATTAGTTGTATAACGTAACAATATACGAAATGTTGAAATAAAACGATTATATCCCTTGTCGCCATTCGAGTCGCTGTATTAATCCAGGTGGTGAGTGAGAGTCACCTCTCGGGTGCAAAGGGTTAAACGCAATTCATACAAAGGAGCAACAAATAAACACAAAAGAGAGAAGATTGAACACAGTTGGCGCGAATACCGACGAGGAAATATGATAATTAAACGAAACAGAACTCGTTTTCGTTCTGCACCGAAAGCATTCGCGAATGTTACGCTTGGTCTATGGTATGGTCGCGTTACGCGCGCGAACTTGGTAGTTGTCGCGTGTGTACGGATCCGTGTTAAACGATAAAACCGTGGCGCATCGTGGCGCATAGCGCCAACCCAATTTCCCACGTGAATTAAGACGCGTCGAAGCTCGATCTCGGTTATGTAAGACGCCACTGTGCATCGACATCGTTCTCCACTTTTCTTCCTTGCTTTTCTCGCGTTAAGACGGATTCTCGTTTTTCTTCGATCGCGACACGTTCCAAAAACTGCAGCGTTATCGACGGGACAGACAATGCCGGAGATTGGTGGATGGAGGGATGAATCGGGGATGAAGGCTGGCCAGCGGTCGACGCTGGTCGCATTCTTCCCGCGAACGTTATCGATAACCGCGCCGGCAGTCGTAGCAGCGATAATGCTTCGAGGAGTGATGGATTAACGCGATCAGGAATGAGAAACGATGCCGGATAGGGACAATGTTGTCCCGTCCTGGCTGACCGATGATTGCCTCGGATGATCGCGATGGCTTTCCGCTTGCGTGCTTAATGATGGAACGTGTTGGGGTAGCGAGGACGGTTGTGAACGGGGTTATGGAATGTAACGAGTGAAACTGCGAGGTATTTCGGGCTTTTTTATTGTTTTTCTTTCATCGGTTTACGGAAAGAGAAGGATTTTGTTTAGAGAACGATGAAATTTCTTATTTTCGTAGAAGACCTTTTGGTTTCAGCTAAAATATAGCACTAAAAACCATAGATTCAAAATTTGTTCGTTCGTGTTCTGATACGACATTTGCATTTATCATATAAATTGAGTCATAAGTCCTTGCCCGATTTGTATCATTCAATTTACATAATTTATACATCGGAAGGGATAATCCGATCAACAGAAAGATGGATTAGGACCATGAGACGTAAATCAACTTTACGTATAAAGTGAGCAAGAACTTGTAACTTACTTTGGAAGTATTTATACGTGTAGCCTCTGCTCGGGAAAACATACAACTAGGTTTACAAGTTACTTTAACGATTGCGAGTGTAACTTGTAAATGAACGCGACACTGCTAACTTTTTTTGCACTTACAGTGATTGTGTTTCCGTCCATCCTTGCGTTCCGCCAATTATCTTCATCGATACAGGACGATAGCCGACATTCGGTGTTTTGCCAAGTATTCCATAGCTTTTAATCGTCGGTTCCTCTGCTATCTCGATACCATTTGACAATGATAACATTCGTCACGAAACGGAATGCGAATATTCCGCGAGTCTCGTAGATTTCCGGCCGTTCAAGCTGACGATGCGTTCGACAACAATTTGCTGTGCAGCGAACCGTGCCGGTAATGAATACCAGCTATTATGCAGGTGCCGAAGTAAACAGCGTAAATCAGTGATTTCGCGAGGCGATCGTAACTCGCCTCCGGAACGATTTCGCCGTATCAAAGCGTTGTAATCATCCTGTCGAGCGGAGCTCGCAATAGACGAGCCGGTTGAATTATTCGCGGTTCGATCGAATTTTGTCAGATTGTCGTCCTCGTTAACTGCAGTTGAAACTGCAAGCAAGAACACGAGTGTCGCTGCTTTTGATAATAGTTATGATAGTTACAATAGTTATGGCGTAGCATAGAGCTACTGAGCAACTTTGTTTAAATTTTTGTGCTGTAGGCATTTTGGGTCGGTTTATGGCTTGGTCTGCGTGTTGCGACGAATGGCAGAGACCAGACCCAAGTGCCAATCGTTTACCTTTGGTGTGGAACAGCTCCCTATGGAAGTATTCGGTTTGGAAGTATCGAGTACATAGAATAAACCGATGTGTACAGCATCCTGATACTAGTTAATCGCCTTAGACCACTTCCTACAGTGTTAATACACTTTTAAGATTGAAAAATTTGTCAAGAAATATTTGCGAATTTTTGATAAATCTGTAGATACATTCGGAAAAGTTTGGCCATAGAATTGTAGGAGTATTGATTGGTTTCCCTCTAGCTATCATTAATCAAACACGAATGGATACAAAAAATTGATTAATGGAGAATCAGTTCTATTGGTCGACCAGTGAACTGAAAATTTTTACATTCCGCAAATTTTTCTCTCTATGGAATAGCAACGTATCTTCCATCGTTATCACAATTTTGGTTGAACCTGTTAATCTCTAAAATTTCGAATCAATTGAGCGTCGCTTACGTTACATCCTCGTATAATGCTAGTCGCGGAAGATTAATTTGGCATATGGCATTATGAAGTATTACAACAGTCACGTAGAATGTGAATAGGACCGTGTATGAATTTGTGGCAACATCTATAATACCTATGTACCATCAAAGGGCTCAGTCTGCGCGAGTTATTCACGAGGGTTCTTAACCTACTATCGATTTCAATGAGTAGAATATGTAGATCTCGCGTCTTTAGGTTGAATATTCCGCGTCCAAGGTTTAAGATCCGAGTCTGCTAGCTAGTCTGACTAACGACTTCGATAAAGTTTGAGATCAAAGATCTTGGAACGATCCTTTCCATAGAATATCGTTTACCTTTGCGTAACTTTATTTAAATTTTTACTAAATAAAAAAAATAAAAAATAAAATAACGAAAGGAAATGGAGGAAACTGAAATCGCAGAAACTTCAAACGATATAAAAAAATATGATTGTATATTGCGAAAATTTGAACGCAAAAACGAAATACAATTCAGATGAAATAGTTGCTGAAACTTTAATGATTTATTGAAACGGCTAGGAAATGACGGATTGTTCGTCGACAGGTGCTCTAAATTTACGATTTTTAAATTTTGTTAGCAAAAAAATAAAGCAAAAGCGAATATATTTTTACCTTCGTTATCCCCTGATACTCTTTATTTAACTAACCTGTTTTTAGAACACCCTGCTTAGAAATTATTTGTGACGTTCGAGTCGACGTTCAACACAGAAAAAGTTACCCTTCTTTTTTTACTTTTATTCATTCTTAGAGACACCAAAAATCCAAAAGAGAACCGAAGTGCGAAGTGAATCGAACCACGAACGGATCGATCGCTTTGTTCATCCCTCGTATGGCTTGAGTTGACCCTGTTTTGATCCAGGATGACGCAATGATAGCGGAAATAATTCAGTCTTCCGGCGGCTTTTGTCTACTCATCCGCACTGCTGGTTTGGTCGGTTAATTGATGATAAAGGCAATGAAAAGTTCAACTTGTTAAACTCTCGTATCGATATGCTCTTCCTTTATTTTTTTTTTATTTTTTTTTGGTTGGAACTATTGAATTATTCATTGAACTTGTAACAAGCTAAACATAACCTACTGTGCAAGGATAGTCGTAATTTTTTTTTTAAATACAGTATAGTCAAGTTTCATTTTGAATTCACTATAAGGGCAAAGTTTAATTTAATAAAACACGGCATACGATTTGAAAACTCAATATTTATCGCGCTATAGTTTTTATCGATGCAATTATATAGCTGTGAAGATGGCAAATTTTCTGTTCAAGTTTACGTAATTATACACGTTACGTTACGTTATAACATAACGTAACATTGTACAAAAAATTTTCAGTCATAAAATAAGCACTTTACAAATTTCAACGATTAAACAAAAAATTGTTTTGCAACGAAGCTGCAAATTACTTACATTACACCCAATTAGCCCATAATTCCAAGAATCTCCAGTTTCTCTTTAAAGGGGAACAACTTGTTGAGGATTAAGACCGACGAAAATTTCCACTTCCCTCGCAATTAATTTTTCCGCTCAACCCAACTAATTTCCATCCCTGTCGTCTTTCGATGCTCCTAATTCTCGCCAAAATAATCACCCAGTGGATTCGACTAACATTTCGTTTCCTGCTCCTAATTTGTCCTTTATCCGATCGTCTCTTTCGACGAATTACCGTTTACGGTGACATTTCCGAACATAATTGAGGGAAAAACGGAGCGCAGCATTTTTCATTTACACCCGTTCTCGGTGGATCACTTTCGACAAGATCGCCATACAATTTTTTCATCGGAAGTTGATCAGAATTGTTCCGGATAATATCGCACGGTGCTCCTCACGATTTGCCAGACGACGAGCACGATTCGTCGAAATTGGAAAGGAACGTCGCACAGGACGAACCGATCGAAGTTGCGGTCGTCGCGCGCCCAATGAATTCCGGTCACTTCCGGCGCGCTGGAACGAGTAAAACAATTACCGCGACAGGCACGTTTCATGGAGTCCGCTGGTCACCGGACCAGGACTCGGCTCCTACGCGCCATTGTTACTCGTTTCCGCGTTATTATCGGTTTCGGGAATCGTGGCTCGCATGGAATGAGAATTCTTGGCCATTTGAATTGGAAGCTTCCGAGCGGAATGCGTAGGTGAAGGATCGATGAGGATTCAAATGCTGCTGATTTTAAGAGGCAGGTATTGTGAGGTTATGCGTGGACATGAAACAAATATCGCTCGTTCGGAAGAAAAAGTGATATAACTCAAAAATTTCTATTATTTAGTTGTGTAGGAATTTCAACTGTTTACAGGATAATTTATTGTAGGAATATATAATAGTTTATTAAATTTGTATTACACTCGCGACCGACTGTTTCAATCTCGCTGCACTCCGTCTTCTGCCTTCTCGTAACACTCGTTCGAAACTCTTTTCGCCCCGAACATTCACGCCCTTTTATTTTCACTCTCAGTCACTCTATCTTTCTTACACACACGCATCCCTTTTCTCTCGCACCCGAATCCTTGCATCCATAGTCCGAACCCACGCAGTCACGTACTCATTTTCAAAATCGCTTCGTTCACACGGTTCGATCGCTCGGTTCCAAACATTCTTTCCTCGCATCCCTTCAACCACTTGAAACCATTTTGTCCTCAGTCACACTTTCCCTAAACATCCTGGCGCCGTCCCGTCGCGACGAGACGGTCACACGCACTTGAACAACTAGCATTCTAGGCCCAAACACTTTTCATTCGCACCTCTTTCCATTTAGCCTAAACATTCGCTCGTCTCACACATTCTTTATTTCTAACACCCTACAGTTGTATTATTAAAATAACATTGTAACACCTGTATAATTCTCCAGGTAAAATGTCACCTTGTCATTCGATACAAGCTTGAAATCGGGACCGTCGAATCGGAGCCGAAGTTGAAAGAAAATGTAGTAATTCAGACTTCGAAGATTGTGAGTTCTGAAGCGTGATAGGCCGCGGCCACATAAAGATCGGTGAAACGAGTGATGCGAAAAGAGGCAAAAATAAATCAAGTTTATAGCTTTCTACGATAACATACGCGTACAGATACAACAATCTATCATAAATGTAGATCGAGATCGGCATCGGAGTCGTAGTCGAAGGCGAAAAAAAAGTTAGGACTCGGGGTCGAGGTTGGAGTCTATAATTTTGATCGTCGATTCCGCAGCCCTGCTTGAAACGAAACGAAATAAATCCTCGGAAAGTGCTGTGCTCGCTTAAAGTTTCCAAAAAATTGACAAGAAGCAGAATATACTATCGGCGATCGTAACGCAGCGTCAACACCTTCGCCCTGCTAATCTAAATCAAAGGACAATTCTATCAGACAGCAATGTACAAAAATCACAATAAGTCACGCGTCGTCGATCCAGAAGCAACCACATTGCACACGAAACAGTGGAAGAAATAGATGATCACATGTTTCACCCGACAGAATGCACCGTTGGATCGTCATCGTCGACACGGTTCGCGAAACGAGTTTTGAGGTATGTCGCGCGGCTTTCAGCCGGAAAATCGTCCGGGTCGATCGATCGATTTCCCCTCGAAGCGAACTGACCTTCCGTACGACCCTGCTCGTTTGTTCGCAGTCGTGCAGCCGCTCCTGACTCGCGATTGATAAAGTGCGATAGCCCGATACGTTTTACGACCGAGCGTTGCCTCTTCTGTGATATCATCGACGATGATAGGACAGACAGATTAGACTTTGCGTGTAATACGTTTAATTGGAACAGGTTAAAGGGCCTTTTAATTTTATTTCTTTATTTACGATGCGTTTCAGCGAGAATTTAAAAGAACAATGTTCGATCTAAAATTTTCTCTATATTATCGAAGAAGCAGACAAGGAGTTTCGAAGTGGTTGAATGACCGAGGTGGAAGTGTCGATAGGTAGGTAAAGTGTAGCACGGGATGAGGATTAAAGTGACGTTGGGGCAAGTGTTTGAGATGGATCAAATTATATTTAATATATTGAATTATTAATATCTTCTACTGCTTCGATTCAAAACCTTTAAAGCGCAAGTTGCATGTTTTATTTTCTACGCTTCGTTCATTTATCATTGCGTACCAATATATTTTACTATTTACCGTTGCGTGTGTGTTGTACATGATAAATTGGGAAGGTGTAATTAACTGTAACTTTATTCGTAACTAAACGAAAACTCACTCGGTTATCCGAAGTTGAGTAAATTTTGTACAAAACTTTTTAAACGAGTAATTCGTAACAAAATATTCAACATTATTCTTCTCGTATAACAATTTCACCGAGTTTCAAAACTTTTTCCACTAATAATTCAGAAAAAATAAAAAATTATGCAAAGAAATAAAGTTGAAAAACTTTGAACGACGAAGCACATACCACACCGTACAATTTACACCTCCCAACGTCCCAACGAGTCGTTTCGGTCCACCAAGTCCATTTACCCCAAACTTTAGAGTATCGTTCCCAGATACGATCTCCTAATCGTTTCAAGCATCGTCGAAATAGTCACGCGACCAGGAGCAACCACATTATCGCGTCCAACGTATACGCGAAAACATAAAAACTCCTGCTGAACGTTTAATTATCCGAGCAACCGAATCAGAATCGAATGTCTAATCTCCCCCGCACGGGGACATGTTGAAACTACCTTTACGGTTATTGCGCTACGCCTCCATATTTTCGGAGAATATTACAGCTTTTAAATGACGCGTACATGCTACGGTGTTACGTGCAACCCTGCAGTTTCCGGCCTACCAACATTTTTCTCGGCACCGATCTTCTCGCGCTTCGTTTTACGAACTTTCGTCGCTTGCTGAAATTCAACCAAGTTTCTTCTTGTCTCCTCTTGTCGAAGGTGAAAAAAAATTCATCGAGACGAAAGAGGGAATACTTTCAAGGACGGTTTTGTTTGGGAAACGTTGAGACAGTTAAAATTGTAGTTCTACTCTGACAAGGAACATCGCTTAAGCGCAACGCTATGCGATAGTGTTGAAAAAAATATTTGACGCGTATTTTTTTTTTTTATCCATGTACAGATTCGCTCGAAGATCAAAGCTCACGCGCAAGGAGGACATTAGTGTAACGTAGAAAAAATTCGACCAGTCTCTCTTGCTGAAACTTAGTGTTTTCTTTTTTCTCTTTTGTACCGAGTAAAGAGAGTTTAACTGCTTTAAGTAGCGTACATGACGTATCCGTTATGAACGAGCTGTAGTGCTCGGAATTGCAAAAACCGTCAAGCGCTTGGCTCGTGTACACTCGTCGTTGATAACTACATTTGTTTGCAATTTAAATATCCGTCAGTATTGCAGAGACTTTGCGCGATATATCCATACTTATTCGTATTTCTGTGTGAAAAGCAATTTGCCGTGGTTGACCTGCTTTTTTGCCGTCAATCTTCCTATTCGTTTTTTTCTTTTTTTTTTTCGCTTCGAGGTTATTAGATTTTTAACACAGTCGCGTAAAAATTGTAAACTTATGTCCTCTAAATAATCATGTAAAACTAATTTATTCGAGATACAAACAAAATTCCGTTAAAGAGGTGAAAAGCACTTTGGCTTTTGAACGATCTTTTGAACGTTTTGAACCATTCGGATCCGCGCGATGACCTAAACAAACTTGGTACATCTGTTTTCTTTCCCATTTTATTTATACCCCTTTCGGTGATGGAGTTTCGTTCGTTTTGCTTTTTATTTTATAATTTTCGTTTTGTACCGCGATACGTCTGTACTTTCAGCAAATTCTGAATTCCGATCGATTTTTTATGACGTTTGTTTTACGACTATGCTGTTTGAGTACATTTTTTACAAACATTTTGATTCGCCAATTAACCCGACACGGAGCAGAAAAATTTTTTATTTAAAAATTTTCTATTTTGAAATAGAGCGAAACATATGTTTATTCGAGATAAGCGGGCTTTTCCCTTCGCTTCAAGGAATTATTCCAGAATTGCGAGACTCCAACTTCTACTGAACTAACGGTTTAAAAATTCTTAATCGGATCAAAACGGATTTCTACTAATTTTGATATTTTACCATAAACTAACTTTTAGATAATGATTCTACCCGCGGTGTGGAACACTTAAAATCTGTTCAAAAAATAAGCTCGTTTATCTCGTAACATTTACACTTGGTTCAAAGGTAGCATTAATTTGGAATAATTTGAAGTTTAGTTCGTATTACAGTGCTCGAATTTTCCTGCCCGACTTCTCGTCTCTCTCAAATGCAACACTCAAATTCCTATCGTTCACTCAACAAACACGCGCGTGCAATTTCCCGTTTTCCAGCAATGTTCCCAAAGGCCATTCGAAACATACAACTCCTATTCGTTTCAACGTTCTTCGTCTCGCTTCATTTACCTCCGCGAGGAAGAGCCGTCGATAAGCAAACAGCAAAAATAGAGAATTCTAG
This sequence comes from Ctenoplectra terminalis, assembly GCA_019453375.1. NCBI lineage: Eukaryota > Metazoa > Arthropoda > Insecta > Hymenoptera > Apidae > Ctenoplectra > Ctenoplectra terminalis. The sequence continues at coordinate 221,670 of SMSQ01026164.1, read as the reverse complement.
CATCTTCCTCCATAGCAATGGAAGAAGAAAGGACGAGCAGCGATTCGAGCATTTGAGCATCCACGTGTAATTCCATTTCGAAAGCTCTTCCCATTTACTGGCAATTCCCGTGTTCGTTCCTTGCCGCTATGGTCGAACCGATACACGAGTTTTCGGGTTCGTGTGCATTGATCGTCGCGGCTGCGCGCCGCTATCTAAATCTTTGCGGCGACAGAACGCCAGCCAGCATAGTTGTAAGCGAACAAGTGAGATCGTTATAGTTAACCACCAACCACAGGGGGATTGTAAAATCGGTTGGATGTCAAAAATTATACGTTCGAGCACTTATCTCGACGAATTGACAATACTCTGCGAAGATTAAGATCTGAAACCTAAGTTAGGGTCGTACCAAGTGTACCTTAACACGTTCGCTGTCATGCGTCACCTTTCACAGAATTTGATCTAATTTTTTTTTTTATTTTGTAACTCCATGAAACTTACTGGTTATTGTTTGTAATCGTGTTGAGTAATATAGTTTCGAAGTGTAAATTTAATTACTACAAATATATTTTATAATATATTTTATGCCAAAGACTATACATAGATTCCAAGGCCTTAAACGATGCAATTCATAATTATCACGTTTTTCCTTTTTTTTTTCTTTTTTAATTAAATAAGGCTATAAATTCCGAGAAATGAGGAACAAGTGAAAGAATGTCGAGATCCACTACTTATGCAAAACTGGTGTACCAGCGTGTCAGTAACAAAGGATATCTAATGATAAAGGATATTAGATCGCCAGAGTGCACGAGAAATGCATGACCGGTGGAAACAGCGTTGAAGGCAAAGGGTAATCCACTCAAAGACGGTTCACTCGTTGAATACCAGAATTTCCAGGACATTACCGGAAATTCAACCGTCGGACGTCAACCTATTTGCACGGAACACCGTATCGTAGGAATGTAATTTTTATGTTATAAGTCGTTAAAAAAATACACGTTGTACGATGTGAAATTTTTGTAAAATTCAGAGATAAAAGTGGCGATAAAGAAACAGTATTCTTTTTTATTCGTTGCAATATACACACGATTAACGTATCGGTACAGATTTTATTAATGATCGAATGGTAACATATTTTTGGCTGAAAATATTTATAAAAGCGGGTGTTTTATTATTTCCCTTTGTACGAAATTTTCCATGGGTTCGTATCGTTTTGAATACATCAAAGGGACAATTTGTACCATGTTGTGGAAATACGTGCTCGATAATTTACTTTATTCGATGATGTTTTGACACTTGGCAACTTTTAAATTACAGAGATGAAAGCCAATTTGTTTTGAAATCTGATTAAAACCCTGAAATTCGGTACAAACGCGCTGTTCGATTATCGATTTCGAAGGAGTTAAAAGCTTGGTTAAAGGGGCTGAAACTGATCCACTTGTGATCAAAAGATAATGTTATTTTAATTCGTTAATGGAAGATATGCTTTGAAAACATGACTTCCTACTCGCTCTTCAGCGTACCGGTGTTTGTAATTGATATAAATTACATAAGAAATGTGAATAATAGTTTCATCAAAATTTCGTTTCAACTTTCATCGTATACATACATGTTCCACATTTTATCGTTACAAGCTTCCAAGTTTTCACTTTAACTCGTTTCAAATAAATCACTCGCTACATCGAATATCCTCGTAATTCAAGCTATTAGCTGAAATTGTATTAACTTCTGCGATCAAAAGCGATTTTGTACTAAAATTGAAAAGCCAAAATTAACTTAACATCCTTTAAAAATACCAAAATTTTTTTTCCAGAAAAGACTCTCGAAGGATTATCCCAAAATTCTTGGAATCTAGTAATAATTGATTTTACACACGCAAATCCTCTGTCGAGCGTGGTATAAGACAGAAACGTCTCCACGTAATACCTCTTATTAATCCTCCAATTAACATCCCCTAGCCAGGTTCCCTTATTTTGCAAGCCATTCCGCGTGTCGTTACACGATGCACCGTGTTCTCCATTACGATGCACGCAAATATCTCGCTCGTCGTACTCTGCATGAGACCGCGCGTCCGATGCTATAAATTGCGCGAGATTTTCTCGACCACAAAACACCGAAACCCCATTTAACGGCCGTTGTATCGTATATTATCCTTAATTGTAAGTCAAGCGCGTTAAATAATCGCCGGTGCGATCGGAACGCAACGATCTTCCAACCAGCTGCTTCGTAAACAAGCAATTGCCATGATATAGCATAAACCTGACATAAAATGCATTTTTTGATTTCACGATTCGAGGATTCTAGAGATCTCTTTACCATTTCCTGTTGCTTCCAACGTTGCCGATTTATTATGGAGTAATTTTACGATACTTGGGATTTAAATTTAGATTTAAAGCTTAAAAACTAAAATCTATCCACACGTGGTTGGATTCGCAACACGATCTCAGCATGGTTCTTCCTTTCTACAAATTTTTTCTCCATCCGGAGTACGTTGCAAAAAGGTGGAACAAGCCTTGCGTTATAGGTTAAGGAAGTTTCTTCGTCGTTGGAAGTTTGTTATTAGGACGGAAACGACGTCGAGGGACGATTCTTTTGATCCAGCTTTTATAGAAGAGAAGAAGCGTGGGAATAAGAACATTTCACTTCTCTTCCGCGACTTGTTAATGAAATTCGAATTAAGCGTTAATTACTGTGGCTCCAGTGAATTTACATCGAGAAAGTTTCACTTCACGCCTTGCTGCTTCCTTTAGAAACCCAAAACAAGCGCATTGAAAGTGTCAAATTGAAAACAATATTTTCTATACCTTATAATTTTTAATTTCATCGGCCGATAAAATTTTTTTTTTTTGTTAAAAAGTATTTTTTATTCTTTAGCGTTCAATAATTAAAGTTAGAACATAATCGAATAATTTTCCATCGTTAGGGAAATAAGTAGCAATTTTATCTTTTCGACAGATAATTTTCCATGGAAGTTATTCCGAAAGGAGGCATTCGCGCGAATTTTCTTCTATTTAGAACAATGCAAAATTACGGGAACATTGCCGGAATTCCGTGGAAACCAAGATCGCTGCGACATATTTTCTACGCATTACTGGCACCCGGAAATTCAAGCCAGTATGATTTCCCTTTTATCCGCGGGAAACTTCCGATGAAGGAGGATGCGCTTTTCATCCGGCGGAACGCCTTGCTGCATTTCCTTTCCGTATCCGCGCGCTGGAATAAAATTCTGACACGTGACCACCTCCTAATAATCTTGGTCCTAACATACATTTGCATTTTTCTTTTTTCTTTTATATTGTAAAACGAAAAGCATAGAATGAAATATAAATGCTTTATTCTTCATCTTTGCCATCTTTTCATTCGTTCTTAGCAGCCGTTAAATTTATAGCGTGTACCAACCAGAAGCACTTGCATCGTCTCTAGAATTATGACACTATAGAACGCTGAAGTATTTTCCAATATCGCCTTTCATTTAATATATCGTAAATCCAGCCGATCGCGCGACATCTTATTGTTAGTACCTTATGACCAATTTATAAAAATTCAGTATTTAGGATTCGTTGTTGGAAAATTTTCATTGACGACGTCAAAAGAACAGACACGAACTTCTCGTCTGTGATGTCTGTGAATTTTTATAGCGACACAGAATGACATCTCTTGTTCGATCCACCGTCACGTTTTTCTTCGCGTTCGCAACACGAAGTACGTTTTTAATCGCTCACCAGGGCCATTGTCGAATTTCGACGTATTTTGCGACCCTCTTTGTGCTCTTTTCTCGGCGTTGTTCTACTTTCCGCGGGATGAACATTAAAAGAAATCGAAGATTCAGGCACTGTATGATTGTTTCCGCGAAGTAAATGAGGTGCGCAAGGCGGCATTGAAAAGGAGAGGAGGGATAAGCTATACTGAAGAAGCATCCCTTATCTGATGAGATAAATATTGGCAAGGAAATTAGAAACGTTACGAAGCGTTCGATATCTACTCNTCATCTTTGCCATCTTTTCATTCGTTCTTAGCAGCCGTTAAATTTATAGCGTGTACCAACCAGAAGCACTTGCATCGTCTCTAGAATTATGACACTATAGAACGCTGAAGTATTTTCCAATATCGCCTTTCATTTAATATATCGTAAATCCAGCCGATCGCGCGACATCTTATTGTTAGTACCTTATGACCAATTTATAAAAATGGATTATAAATTTTCGAAAGTTAGCGTTAAGACGCGTTGATTCTACACTTTTTTCCCCCATAACTAAGCTAACGGGTATAAAAGAAAAAATATACAAAGACAGTATTTAGGATTCGTTGTTGGAAAATTTTCATTGACGACGTCAAAAGAACAGACACGAACTTCTCGTCTGTGATGTCTGTGAATTTTTATAGCGACACAGAATGACATCTCTTGTTCGATCCACCGTCACGTTTTTCTTCGCGTTCGCAACACGAAGTACGTTTTTAATCGCTCACCAGGGCCATTGTCGAATTTCGACGTATTTTGCGACCCTCTTTGTGCTCTTTTCTCGGCGTTGTTCTACTTTCCGCGGGATGAACATTAAAAGAAATCGAAGATTCAGGCACTGTATGATTGTTTCCGCGAAGTAAAGAGGTGCGCAAGGCGGCATTGAAAAGGAGAGGAGGGATAAGCTATACTGAAGAAGCATCCCTTATCTGATGAGATAAATATTGGCAAGGAAATTAGAAACGTTACGAAGCGTTCGATATCTACTCGATACTATCTAAAATTGATAACGTTGCTCGATTTTGGAGTCAGATGTAAAATTCGATCGCAACTGTTAATAATATAAGCATTGTAGGTGCATTGTAAGTGAAACAAATATGTTTAATTAACGAATAAAGTTAACCGTATCGGTTTAAGTTATTATTATTATTATCATTATTTAATAGTACGATTGAAAAAAGTCCATATTTTTAGTACATTTTTTTCGAATTTTTCAAAGTCATGTTCACTTCTTTAACCGATATATTTCAACAGATATAGCTACAAATTTAATAAACACCGAAACTGCTTTCGCGAATCAATTTTACCGTAAGAGAAATTCATGGTCGTGTTTAAAATTTTTTGTTACATTTATCCAAATAGTTGCGCTAATTTTGTTCCTTGCTCTACTCGGAAAAGCATTTTTTTTTTTTGATACATAGCGTATATCAACGCGGTAACAGTTGTTATTTAATTATTCAACAGAATAATACGATATGCCACGTTTGTATCGATAAAACAGTGCTCGGTAAGCTTTGTAAATTAAGCACCGAGCAAAAATTGTCATTGATTAATTGAGCGCGGCCAAACGGAACTTTAAACACTGCAACGATCCTCGCGTTCTTTCTCCTCTCTATTTTTCTTTTTTTTCTCATTTTTACGTCAGTGATATTACGCGCTAAAGTTCAAAGCGAATCTCACAGCTGCCCCATTGGTATAATTGAGTTTCTCCCGAGTGTTTTACGTCGTCCAGGGATTAATGATGCATTACGATAGGACACAATCCTGACTTCATTTTTTTCCAATACCACCTCCGGGAAAAACCAACCGCCACCAGAGAATGAATTTTAAAATGCACGCGATGCGCTTTCGGTGCTTTCATTTCTTTCGTTTCTTTCACTTCTTTCATTTCTTTCATTTCTTGCTTAGTACATGCAAGTTTTCTTTCGAAATATGTTTGCTTTGAATATTTATTTCATTCCTAGACCTTTTTTTTCTTCGTTTCTTTTTCAATATTGGATAAAAATACGAATACACAGAAATGGAAAATTTTTTGTTGCTCGTGCATTAAGCGAACAAGATTTTTGAGAAATACGATTGCCAGTATTTTTCGACGCTGCTTTTAAATTATTCGAAACACATCGAATGAAAAGCTATTTCATTTCCTCATGGTGCGTTTGGGAATATCAATACAGCAAGTCCGATTTTGTGAATCCGCTAGAAACACGGCTAAATACGTATCACGTACCTGTATTACCGCTTGAAAGTATACAGACGCTTGTAATACGAATCAATTAATTTTTCTGCATAAACTATTTAGCTAACAGTGAGTAACAAAATATGGAACTAGTTTTGTAAATTCAAACAATTTTTATCTTTAATTCGTAAGCTATAAAAAAACTAACACGGTTAAGTCAAATAATCGTATTAAAAAGTTTTAAACGCGTCGATGAATCGCGTATTTAATTTTAATTTATTATTCCTGTATTTCAAATAAATAATTAAAATTCAGCGAAAAAATTTAGTAATATTTCTGTACTGTTGTTAAACATCGTACGAGCAACCGGATATTTATAGACGATTATGTATACTTCCAACAAATTTTTTATTTAAAAAAAAAAAATTTTTAAAAACCAATTGCAATGCAAAGTAATTTAGGTTAGCAATTTTCTTCTCTTTGCTTCATTTATATGCAAAACAGAAAACTAACAGAATCGATTTAACGAAAAACGAAGCCTTTGAAAAGTGATTGATTGCTCAGAGCTAGCTACACTTCGTTGAGTTCTTACTTTCTACACTGTTGTGAAAGTAATAGCCGGGTAATTTTTCAACGTAATCGTTACCTGTTACAGTCCATTTATGATTCTTTCAATCTAATAGAATGAGTTTGCATTTCATATTCCGATTTAGAGGCGGGTTATCAGCTTCGCGTTTTGCACGGAACACGGAACGGCTTCGTAATCATCTCAATTCGTGTTCGCGAAACTGCATCGGTTATTTTCTAGAAAAATGCCTGTAAAAAACACTTGAAACAGCAATAGAACGAGAAATACTTCCTCGCTAAAAATTGTAACATCTACTTAAAGATTCGAGTCGAGCGAAACGAGTACCGATACACGTGTAACGCTCGAACAGTCGAGTACTTTTATTTGGATAGCAATTCCAATAATTTGAAAAAAAATTCCAGTAGGATTAAAAATTGATCTTAGTCTCTCGAATATTCCGATAATAAAAAAACGTAGTTCTTACGATATTCAAATATTTGAAATTGCCAAAACACATCAAGCTACTCAAATTTTTCAATTTAGTAGAATTACCAAGCTACTAAGAATACCGAAGCACACAGCCCTGATAATTTCTACCTAGTTCTACATCGGTTATCTACGTAAAGGATAATTTTCGGTAAATTTCCAAGGAACTCTGTCACGACGTTCGTTTAAACCCTCTTCTCGGTTACTCGACGACGAGCTGGAGGTTCGTTAAGGAAAATCGAGGCGAGTCATGGCATAGTCGAGCAAAAAGCCTCGTGTACGCGCGGAACGAAACGGAACGGTACGGAACGGCTTCCCTTTTCTTCCTAATTGACGGTGCAGGGTCGCGCAAAGTGCTGTTCAAAGGCTTGTAGTCGATTCCGTATGCACCCCTCGGTAAGGGGTTGAAGTTGTTAACATGCGTCGAGACTCGAAAGAGAAACAGGAAAAAAGCGGCAACGAAAGGAGTCGATAAAGGGAGCGGATCCCGTTGAAAGGATTTGTCGGTCGCCCCGTGTACTCGACTTTGCGCGGAAAAGCTCGCGAAACTTGAACACCCATCGTCGAGAAGCTGTCGCGTCTGAAAACTTTCAGTCGAGATGGGTGTTCAGGGAAATTGTCCGCGACTCAGCCACGTGTCTTTGTAGATAAATTCGTAGTTTGGAGTTTAACCGGTTGAAGACGCGCGCACTTTTAAAGTATAGATTAACATTTTTCACTCTTTAAACTATCGTTTGATCTACTTTTGTCACACTTGGAATTTTCGAATTTTAGGATAGCGTTCGCTTATTTTACAGTCGTCCAGTAAAATTCTAAAATGAGTAACGTCCGCAAAGTGGTACTTGAATGCGATTTCAGGTGTAGCATAAAGACGATGTTACGATAAATTTAAAATTGCTTATACAGTTTATCTTCACGAAATTCATAAACGTTTCTTTATAAATGCTATTTTTTCCTTGTTCCAGGCTCGACCAGCCGGTGACCAGCTCAACGTCCGGAATGGACAGCAAAAAGGTTCGAATAACATAACTGTACTTTTATAAATTGTCATCAACATTTTTTCAACAATGACGCGATGATACACGAAACGGTGCGCGAAAGAGCTAAGTCAAAGTACCGAGAACCCGCGATTAGCTGTCGTTTCGAACAAACACTCGCTAACACTAGCAAAGATTAAGACAACCGGTGGAAGATCGAGGAAGTTGAGGCTGGCTCATAGGGAGTTGCATAGTTCCGTGGAAGTTGCAGGAATCGATACGCGTCATACGGGTTTATAGTAGTTGTAAAGGTTTCTCCGTGCCATGATACGGGGCTCCGTGGCAGAGTTAACGATGTCGTTTGAAGTTAACGCGATTAAATCGACGCGATAACCAACCGAGACTAATGCAGAAATCTCTGTGAATTAACCGAGAACTTTCAACGTTTCCAGTTACATCGTTTGCTCCTTTAATTACCGACTCGTGGTACTCTTTGATAAACCGAGAGTCGCTATGATTTAATCAGCCCCATTATTCGCATCTGCATGGTTCCGCGACTTTCGATGTAACGGTAAGATAAATTTTAGGTACGGAATTATAGATTGAAAGAGCTTCTTCCGAGAAAAACTTGAGTTGGTAGTTTTACTGTTTGCTGAGAAATTCGATAATTGAGAAAATGGCAAGAGTCTTGAAATTAGTGCAACGTTGTGTACGAACCTGGTTTCTTTCTGCGCTTAAGTTGCATTAATTGTGTCGAAGGATCTTTTTCCTTTGTAGGTGTGATAACATTGCATTAGATAAATGCAGAGTTAAAATTATGGTTAAGCATAAGTAAAATATTCGATTTACTTTTTTTTTTTTTTATAGATTTTGTATCATTTTGACTTAGTTAATATTTGTGTAAATTTTAATGAATGGAACAGATGTACTCGAATGACAAGTATGGTGTTGGGATAAAAGTGCACTTTAACGTAGGGGAACAATAATTTAGGGTCGTACGAGGTATAATTTTATACCAGAGGTGACAGTTTATGAAAGTTGTAATATGATATTTCATCTTATGATTGGTATAACTTGCTTTAGTACTATGTACACCAACCGCAATGAAAGAGGATTTGATAAAAATTTATAAAGGGAAGCATAACTTCAACATGTGGTATCTCATATCGCGACGCTACAGTGCTTTCTTCGAATCTCCTTTGTACGTCTCATGCTCAGGCTTTATATCCTAATGTTCTCACCCTTAATATTATCCGAATAGTGAACGATACTTGGTGTTATTTCTCTATAATAATCTGTTACGAAAAATTGTGAAAAAATGGCGACAGTCGATTGGAAAACGCAGCGGCAACTTTGATCCGACGCAAATCGTTTGGAACAACGTTCTCGCCTCATTTACACGAGAACCGCACCGAAAAAGTCAGGTCGCGGAACTTTGTCCCCTTTTTCTCGAAACGAACTTTCTCGTGGATTCTCCAAGCGCTCGACGGAGTTTCGAACACTGTCATCTCCGTCTCGAATCGCGAAGGCGGCTGACTCGTTAATTTAACGAATTACTCAGCCAAATTTCTATCTTGTCGTCGACGCTGCTTTCGCGGAAGAAAGTTTTCCGGCCGGATTTTCCGGTCCACGATTTGCCTCGAGCCGCGTGTTCCGTGCAGGCACGACAGTTTCTCTTCTAGAAAAAGAAGAATCACCCTTGTTTTCTCGAAAACCACGAAGCGTGAAGACTACTGTTTGTTTTACTCGGGTAAAACTTTGAATTTTTAAGTCTGGAGTATACTGTTGGACAAAGGTTTATAGCTATTATGCATTTCGAGACACGGAAGTGTGTTCAGAAATGGTTTAAAAATTGTAGAACTAGGAAAAAAAAAAAAAATTGTTCGATACCGTAACTCTGGTTCAACGTACAAGTCTGAAATTTTAGCCACGTCGATGCGAACGACGAACCTGGTCAGGCATGAGGGAACCTTCGTGTGTACACTATTCCAATCTCATGATGAATATTCATTCTGGTTTAGTCGGTATATAATAGTTACAGATCATATACAAGACGATTCGATAACTGTTATTGCCTCGTTATCACGGAACTACGGAACCAAAGCAATTTGTGTAATAGAAATTGCACGGTTCAGAAGAGACCTAGCCCGACAGTCATCCTTCTCCTGAGTGCAAACTTTTGCGATACGATAATGCTTTCGGTTTCAATTTTTTAGATACATACGGTTCCTGTTTCAATACATTCCAGTTTAATACAAAGTATTTTTCGAGCAATCTTTGCGTACTCAAGTATTAAAGGTAAAAAATAAATGGTAAGACTTTGATCATTGTAGGCTGGAAAGTTTCGTTGGTAAAATAGGAATCGTCTCTGCCATTTCCTGTTGCTTGATTTAAGTAAAAATTTAATTGTTATGTTTCAATACGAAAGGTGGCTTGAATTCAAACAACTTCGAAGAAAGAGATTTTCACCGATACCTCGTCAAATTAAATTCGACTAAATTCTAGCTACGATTCACCAACTTAGATATATTTTATTGCAGCGAGACAAAAGAACACAGGCAGTATCGCAGTTTAATTGTATTCATTATTTAACTTCAACCTAGAAAGTGAATTCTAAAGAACAGTGTCCTAAATATTAACAAGGAAGAAATTAGATACAAGCAGATCGTTACGAAAACTCGAAAAGCTTCTTGACATTTTTAGTTCTTCGGGATATTATCCGAAGACCTCATTTACTTCCGTAAAACTGGCACGTGCCATTGTCAACTATGACGCCGAACGATCAGTAATTAAATCAGGTTTCAGCAACTCGACCTGCAGAATTTTTCAACCGAAACGAACTTTTTCAACGTATTGGCCGAAGAAGTACGTTTTCGAACCCCTTAATTGAGAAAAAAGACGAAAAAGCGACCATGAGACTTCCATAAATTTCTCGAACCTTGTTCGGTAAAAAAAAAAAAAAAAAAAAGGTTGCTGGGAAAATCGGAGAAGAGCCTTTCAACGAGAACAAGTGTTTTGCAGAAAAATCGGTCCACGGCCTATACGATATGAATTTTTTCTCGAAAGAGAGGAAGAGAAAGAGAGACTATTACCGTGTGGCCTAGTGGCTGTTCGCTTTCCGCCTCGACCAGCTCGTTAGCCGGTCTAACTTTTCCGTGAAAATCGAGAAATCGAAACTCGCCGCTCGTTTGCTGACCTTTGCATCGTTCTTAGCATCGGTCCATTGATTTTATTGAATTTAGTAGAAAGTTTAGTACATACCAATTTTGTTTCTATAATTGTTAATTCTAAAAATATTCTAACTCGTAACCTGTATAATCATAGTTGTCCATTCTGCTATTTTTGGTTAAAAAGTTTTACCTTATTGAATAAAAATAAAAAAATAAAAAAATAAAAAAATTCAAAGTAACTTCTATTGAAAAAAAAATGTCTTCTATTTTAAAAAATTATCTACATTATGTTTTACGTTTACTTTGCGTACATCTAGAAGATTGCAATATTAAAAGATCAAATTCCCTACTATTTTTCTTTATTTCATCCAACGTGGTCAAAAATAAATAATACCATAGTTTTTTACGATAAACATTTTCTGTAACGGAAACACTGTATTTCAGCGTGTCGTCGTTTTTCTTTTCGTTTTATTGCCAACGGGACTGAGATTTTGCGGATAGTCGATAAATTTTCCATCGGTTGAGCGGAATTTTCGCGGTAACTCAGCCGAACAGGAAACGGAAAAGCGGCTCCCGATCAGCCATCGAGAAATCTGTCGCTTAGGAGACAACATGACACTGCACTTCGGGTTACCTTTCCGTCAAACCCGCATAAACGAAGTTACTCTCTCAAAACTGACCCTTCTTGTGCTTTTTTTCGTTTTCTATTCACTGTTTTTAAAAGATTTCATTGTTTTCAAAAAATTCATAACAATTTCTTTTTTTTTCCTTCAAGGCAAAAAGTAGAAGAAATGAAATTCATAGAAATAAAAAATTCAAATTACAGATACGTTGCTTACACGCAGAAAAATTAAATGAAAAGAGATTTACAAATTCTGGAAACATCAGAAACAAGGATCGAATTACGACCGATGTCAGTTTCACTGTACAATTTGACGTGTAAAGTTAACGTTTAATCGACAATGGTGGTGTTCGAATTTACGGCCGGTCTCATTTACAATTAGTCGGCGAATCGCACGCGATCTTCGCTGGAAGCTTTTGCGATGAGGCGGAGCAACGAAAATGATAATCACTTCCAATTATCCAAATTTCCGGGAGCTGGCAATTATGTAAATTGGATCGAAATTTATTGCACGCTATCGGCGAGATAAATATTTCTATTATCCATGCTGGACTTGCCGTGGTACGATTTAAATTGCCACGTCAGCCAGTGGATGGTTTATCATCGTGTATTCTATGCACGATTTCTGATTTACAAAAGCCTCGATGTTGTCGAAATTTAAATTTCGCTGATCCGCAGATGGATTAAAAGAATTACGCCTTTGGATAGTGGAAATTTGTAGGTACAGGTCAAGCGAAATAATTAACGAAGAAAATAGGAATTGATTGTATCTACTCTGCAAATAGAATTACGAATAGAATCGCTACCCTTTCGACGGTAACATTGTTAATGTCATTCCATTAATTAATTATAATTCCTATGATAATACGATAATTGGGAGTTACATAATTTTCAATTGATAATAAAGCTCAGATGTGCGATAGCAAATGTGATTGACGGTAATGGGATAAACTATCGGATCGTGTAGTTTGTCTTCGGTAAATATAGCTTGTTAACGAACTGTAATGGTATTGAGTTTTCCCTTTAAATATTTGTTACACCGTGCAGTCTGAAAACAAGCGATCAGTTTTCGGATAAGTGACAAATTCCAACCTTGCGATCTAGAAAAATAATCATTTACGAATCTCGTCGAATATTGAAACTTAACACTTAGAGCAGAATATAATTGTTGAACCTTTTGAAACAGTGTTGAAACAGTCTATGATTTCAATAACGTAACGTAATAGGTACCTTCATCGAAACACTTGTTTCACAGTTCTCAAACGTTCAACCTACTTAAAAGGTCTTTACACTTCGATGCTTTGAGAAATGGGTCAATTTTTTTCTTTTCTTAAATTACGAACCAGATTCTTAAACTTCACACATACTTGTAAATACGGTTTAACGACATTTGTGCGTTTTGATAACGAGACTGCGAGTAATAGCATGCCATTTATCCGGAAATCTTAGAGAATGTAACACGCGATTGAATAGAAATTCGCAGGTCCTTAAACATTTCCAACTTATAAAGGAACATAAAATGATTACAGGTTGTCCAGGCGGCGCCACTCCCCGTACCTGTCCAGGTACGTAGCAAGAACGATGGCTCGGGGGTGGCCGCGTCCGTGTCGGGGGTTCGCAGACGAAGCGGATCCCAGGGTTTACGATCGCCCGCCGCGAAGAGGCCACTCTCCGCCCCCGTCGCCCTTCAGGGCTGGCTACACAAACAGGGCTCCGAGGGGCTCATGCTCTGGAAGAAACGGTGGTTCGTCCTCTCCGAGTACTGCCTCTTTTATTACAAAGGTCAGACTTCCCTCGTTTTCATCCCTCTGGAATTACGTGTCACGTTCTTTCCGTTGAGAAAGCTTTCCCTATCTCTTTCTGTCTTTCTGCCTTTCTTTTCTGGTTTTCTCTATTTTTACCTTTGGAACGACACGAGGCACGATTTTCAACGAGAAACGCGCGACTCGTAATTCTAGTGGTTTCATTGAGAATACCTGCGTCTTTTTTTCCATTGTTTCTCTTTTTTCCCTCTGTCTTTGGTTTTGTTTAAACAAAGTTGTAAACGCGAATGAGAGTACATTCTTTGCATTGGTTAGCTATTTTAAACGATGTAAGCTAGCTAGTTTGTTCCGCTGCATGGAGTTTCAATCTTTTTTTTTTTTACATCGAATGTCCTTTCACTGAAAACGGAAATACTGTTCAACTTATTTTTAATTTTTTTTTATTCTCTCTATCACTCTTAAATAGCAAAAACAAGCATGCATTAAATACCATGAATTTTATCGATAATGCTACCACTTTTCACTTGTAATCGCAGTGGAAAGTAGTACGAGTCAACGATTGGTCGGATAGTTTCTTCGTTCGATTATTTACAGTCTTCCGGATTGATTAAAATTTATTTTTTCTAGCAATACGATCACACACGATGCGAATGAAATTGTAGTTGATAAAAAAAAGTAAAATGGAACAGGTGAAAAAAATTTGGTCACTTTTAACTTTCACTCGCTTTCACTTTCTACCTATCCGAAAGTACACGTGCAATTTGTATTTCGATAAGGGTATCGCAATTAAATTAACAATTTTCCTTTCTCGTTCACCAGCCACGCGCAAGGGAGACTTTTGGCACAGCTTCAACTTTCATCCGGTTGCTCTCGTTGTTTTCTAGCGTTGCGCTCTACCAATTTTCGGCCGTCAGGCTGCTGCCCTACCCCTTAGCCTTAATTCTTTTCCGTCGGATCGTTTCCTGGGAACACTAATTGCACGAGTTCTCTGATTTCGTACTTACCTACTCCTTCCAGCTGCTCCCGCGGGACCGTGCAGTTTCTTCCACCCTGTGCCGTGAAATATTTTTTCTTTTTGCCAAACTTAATTTTCCTCCTCGAATGATTAATAAGTATTATCGTAGAAAGATCGAGAGACCGATGGGGAAATATTTTTGTAAAACTGTTCCTCGTGGGAAGCTAAACACAATTATGCTCGAACAAATATTTTCAATGAATCGTTTTATTCAGAAATGTTTACTGTTAATCGATCGTTAGTTGCAATGGTGTTAAACACGCCATTAAAAAGATTACTAAGATTATTTCATAATCTTAAACACAATAATCTGTCAAACATAGTCTTTTAGGCACGATTTTTATCACACTCGAACGATTTGCTCGTGTCTGTAACCACTAATGTTTCGTGATTTTCAAAATGGTTGAAACTTCATTTTTTCGTACTGATTTTTTTTTTAATCTTCATAAATAATAAATATACGTACTTAGAATAAACAGAAATTTTGTTTCGCTAAACTTNTTAATTCTTTTCCGTCGGATCGTTTCCTGGGAACACTAATTGCACGAGTTCTCTGATTTCGTACTTACCTACTCCTTCCAGCTGCTCCCGCGGGACCGTGCAGTTTCTTCCACCCTGTGCCGTGAAATATTTTTTCTTTTTGCCAAACTTAATTTTCCTCCTCGAATGATTAATAAGTATTATCGTAGAAAGATCGAGAGACCGATGGGGAAATATTTTTGTAAAACTGTTCCTCGTGGGAAGCTAAACACAATTATGCTCGAACAAATATTTTCAATGAATCGTTTTATTCAGAAATGTTTACTGTTAATCGATCGTTAGTTGCAATGGTGTTAAACACGTCATTAAAAAGATTACTAAGATTATTTCATAATCTTAAACACAATAATCTGTCAAACATAGTCTTTTAGGCACGATTTTTATCACACTCGAACGATTTGCTCGTGTCTGTAACCACTAATGTTTCGTGATTTTCAAAATGGTTGAAACTTCATTTTTTCGTACTGATTTTTTTTTTAATCTTCATAAATAATAAATATACGTACTTAGAATAAACAGAAATTTTGTTTCGCTAAACTTTATCGTTTTCGATAAAAATGTTGTGAAAAAATGTATTGTTATGAACCGACGGTATTTATTATTCTGATAAATACCATAACTTCACAATACTGCGGTTACGTCTTTATAAACCTAGATTTTTTCACAATTCGTTTAAAATAGCTCACATTTTACTGAAAATTCCACTACGTTTTCGATTTTGTTTTATCAAAATGGACACAGAAAGCCAGAAAATATCTTTACCATCGGATTCGATAAAAATAAAAAAATAATATACAGGTATTGATAATTTTTGTTTAATGTACCGTAACAATTGGTTTCTAATTAAAAATCAGTTTACTGCGAAGAAATATAAAATTGTTCCAACTTGAAGGACTTAAAAAACATATTTTCTGATACGCATTTCAGTGGCAAATGGTCGCTTAATTTCCCTCAGTTGATTCCTTTCTTTCGTCGAATGAAACCAGCTCGCCATTCACGTGGCCCTGCACGCTGTTGTTAATTAACGCGATATTATGTGATGGACGCACAATGGAAACAATGCGTGTCTGGGTTATTATTCCAGCGGTATTAATTAATTTACCGTTGCGTTTTGCTCCATCTAAGCGCGAACTTGTTTAATACGGATTTTAATATACGCCCGCAGTATCGGTAGATAGTCGAGTGAGAGCTATTAAATTTCGTCTCCATTATTAGCTTCATTGTCTGTCACTTTCGTTAACAACACTACAAATGTAACGTGTTTCGTTTTGGTTTTCTTGTTACTTTTTTTCTTTGCTTTTTCATTGGTCAAACATTTAAGCTAAAAAGAACGACCAAATTAGTTGCAACGGTCAAGCGTATCTTCAATTTCGTGCTAACGCTTGGATAACAATTAAATATCGATTAACAAAAGCTTCGAGCTGCTTCAATATTGTACTAATAATGTATTCGACACCTGCTGTATCAGCTGGAGTATCGGGTTAGGTTCAACAGTCGTGCTGTAACATTAGTCGCACAAGAGTAATTTGGTACGTTGGAACGAAGATTATCCCCTTGAGTTGAAACACCGAACCTAACCCGTATGAATATTGCATTAAACTAGACTTAGGTAAACTAAATCGATCATCGTGTCTAAAATACTATTCTACCTTCTTCAACAACAGTTTCTATTAATTTAGGGAAACAGAATATTCACAACAAACTGTCCAATAATTTTGCAACAAGGTTATGTCAATGATGCTCCAGTTCGAATAATAGGATAAGAATTTCATGCACGTAACGCTATAATTTTCTCATAAAAATCACAGAAGTTTGGAAGATCGCGTCCAACGAATCACATAAATTCTCAAACATTTCTCTCTCCGACTCTGCACCTCTCCTTCTCGGTCCACTATTCGTTTTGACGTTCGCGCCAAAATTTATAATACTTTTTATCTTCTTCCTTTTCCTCTGTCGACGGTTCTACGCGTGATTTATGTCCGCGCAGAGGACGAGCAGAGCCGAGCACGGACTAACGCGTGTCAATGGCGGTGGGATTTTCGGATGCGTTCGAATCGAACCTTTCTATTTGTCAGGTTGCCATTCCGCGCGTTTGTGAAATGATTTCCTGTCGCATTTGTCCACGTCGCTGGGCATTATCGAGCGGCAGCACGATTTTTCCGATCGGTGCCAGATTGAGAGCTTCTTTGGCGTCCAATGGAATTCACGGTAGTTTTCAACGATCCCGATGATCGTTTCTGGTCGATGTCGTTTTTAAGACAAAGAGTTTGTTAGGAATGGAAATTTTAATTTAGTTAGGAGGTTTAGTGGTTATCAGAACAATTTATGGTATTACAAATTTAATTTAATCTGATCTAATAGCGGTGGTTAAAGGGACGATTATCCATCGCCAATAATGACCGGATGAAAAGTTTAAATGTTTGTAAGCATATGGAGCGTAAAGTGTAAAAAAATAAATAAATTCGGAGTACGTAATAATTCTTCCTTTGACACGAATTGTTCGCAACCTACAAAGCTCTTGTGCCGGCATTTGCGCGAAGGACAAGACCATCGAAAGCTCGAATGGTGCGCCAACCTCTCGTGCCCATCGGTAAATTCCGCGAAACAAACACGAGAGTCATCTCACGATGCGTTTCTCGAAGGGGCTGCCAGTTGTTTGTGGCACTCGCGCAACCCTTTCCCCTCGAATCTCCTTTCGTGCGTGGATTTCACAACGCGGCTAGAAACTTGGATGAATATTTCTCTTTAATGAACGAGAACGTCGACCCTCTAGCCTCGACTTTTTCCTAGCTTGCCACGCAAACTTCTTTCTCTGTAGCGCATTCTCTGGTCTGGCGCAAAGTGAATTGAGGCAGACGGAATGATCTTCTCGAGATCGTTTAATCTTAACACTAGAGAGTACTTAGCCGGAGCTTTTAGAAGGTTTTCTGTATTTGTTTCACTGAATGTAGACAAATTGCTCGATGTTAAACATGATAAAGTTACGGTTTCTGCGCACTTTTTCTGTACATTATTAACACATTTTTTACCGTTCGTGGAGATCGCCCATTTTCCACTGCACCATTCGGAATAAATAATACTTCATCTTCGTGCTGTGTTCCGTAGAATTTTATGGTACAATATTTTGAAGAAATGCGATAAATTTTATTTTTATATAAATATTTTTAAACGTATTATACATTATCATAAGGTAGGATTTAATTTAACCTTTTATTCTGTTAAGAAATATTTAAACAAATATAACCGATGCAGATAATATGTTGCATAGAGTACTGCAGAGAATTTTAATAAATAATTACAATGGAATTAAACGTAACGGTACGGTTCGCTATAAGTTCGACGTTTTAAGTTAATTTTTATATAAAATGAACTTGAGCAATAATTTAACGTATCTTAATATTATTCTATATAATTAGTATCAGCGAAGATACTATTTCTGAAATGGAAAAGATATTTAAATTTTTTCCTCGCATTAAGTATGAAAATAGTAGAAATTAATTCTANACACATTTTTTACCGTTCGTGGAGATCGCCCATTTTCCACTGCACCATTCGGAATAAATAATACTTCATCTTCGTGCTGTGTTCCGTAGAATTTTATGGTACAATATTTTGAAGAAATGCGATAAATTTTATTTTTATATAAATATTTTTAAACGTATTATACATTATCATAAAGTAGGATTTAATTTAACCTTTTATTCTGTTAAGAAATATTTAAACAAATATAACCGATGCAGGTAATATGTTGCATAGAGTACTGCAGAGAATTTTAATAAATAATTACAATGGAATTAAACGTAACGATACGGTTCGCTATAAGTTCGACGTTTTAAGTTAATTTTTATATAAAATGAACTTGAGCAATAATTTAACGTATCTTAATTTTATTCTATATAATTAGTATCAGCGAAGATACTATTTCTGAAATGGAAAAGATATTTAAATTTTTTCCTCGCATTAAGTATGAAAATAGTACAAATTAATTCTATACAGAGATTAGTTCATTTTCCCTTTATTGTACACACCGTGCTGCGTTTATTTGGTGTTTGCATTAGCACACGCACATAACGAGATAGCAACGATGCCCTATTAGTGTGGTAACGAAGGTGAAACGAGAAAAGTTTTACAAATGTTGATGAAATTCAGAGAAGTTGGAAAATTGAACTACCCTCGTGTTCCTTATGCTGCATGCTAGATTCTGTTATATCCCGATATAAAAAAATATGATCAAATAACTTGAAAATAAAATATAATTAAAATTTAAAAAAAAATCAATCTACGAAAATTAATTTCCAGGTCCGGAAGAGGAAAAATTATTAGGTTCGATATTGTTACCGTCATACAGAGTTACCGTATGCAAGCCCGAAGACAAGGTTAACAAAAAGTTCGCGTTTAAAGCCGAACACGCGAACATGAGGACTTATCATTTCGCAGCGGATAGTCGCGAAAGCATGAATCAGTGGGTGAACGCGTTAACCTTGGCGACTCTTCTTCAAGACCCAAATCCGTAAGTATTAATTTACATTTCCTTCGTTTATCGACGAACAGAAGAAAGAAAAAAAAAAAAAAAAAAAAA
>SMSQ01026164.1:177116-201889 GCA_019453375.1 Ctenoplectra terminalis | reverse complement strand
AAAAAAAAAAAAAAAAAAAAAAAAAAAAAAAAAAAGAAATTAAAAAACATAGAAAATTTATGGTTGTCAATTTTCTCGTTCCAAAATTCAAGCAATGAACTCATAAAAGAGGAACGAAAAGAGAATTCAATGAAATATCACTTTTATCACGCAATAACTTTTATAGCGCGTAACTTTTACCAGCCAATATAAACTGCTGCGCGAGTGTTTCCAGTAATTTCAAACGATTGCAAATTTTCGAGGTGGAACATTTCGTATCGCCTGTTCGATCGATAAATTCGTCGCTCGATACGAGGTTCCCGATGCGGGCACAAAAACCATTGGATTCGATCGAAGTTCAATTAGCCGGGAGAAGAACCGAGTTCGACAATAAAAAGCAGCGTTGTTAGCGTCGTTATTCCGTGTAAAATCATTTATTTCGCATCACCGTGATTTCTTTTATGCCGGCACCCCATTTATCTTTCATTCCGCGTCTCCAGTTTCTTCCAGCGACGTCGCCAAGCTTTATCTATGCTCCGCTTCGCTCGTATCAGCACGGTGAGCGATCGTCCATCGTCCATTTTTCATCTTCTCTTCTTGTTTCTAATTATTTCATCGTGATTCTAGCGTTTTTCGCTGCAGAAAAGTAATTTCCTGTGTAAGTAAAAAATAACTTTTGTTTTTGGTGGAAATTTGTTTTCTCTAAATAACTTAAACTTCGGAAACTAACACCTCAATAGTTTACGACTTTTGTCGAAATTGCAGGAAAGTTTTGTAAAAAATTCGGTTTTTTCCATTATTAATTCTCAAGGAGTAGAATTTTATTTTTAGTAATTAATATCTTAGTTTCACCATCTTCGGAAGAAGATCGGAAAATTTGATAGTTAATTGAGAAAACAAAGTTTGGTCTAACCAATAATAGGAAACTTTAACAACCAGTTAGGTACGAGATAGATAGTACAAGTTCAACAACTTATTGCGTTAGCTTTGGTATTACGATGTTCAAAGTTCCCACTGGAAGTTTAATCTTAACTTAGATAGGTATAATTAAGACAGGTTAATATTATTCCTTTCGCGATAGTCTCTGAAAATCACACTTATGTCTGCGAAATTTTTAGTCATTGCTATACATACAACCCTTTAATTGTTTTTTGTACAGAATTCAAAAGTTGTAATTAAACGTTTATACAATTCGTATATTTTTACACGTGTATTACGAAAGGTCATAAATTTCACAAATATGCCTGATAGTTTAAACTTGACGCGATATTTATTAACAGGCTCGCTATTCGATTACAAAACGTTCGCTTCTTTCTTTCATTAGTCACGCAACAAATATATTTCCCGACAAAGAAATCGAACAATCCTCAAATCTAATCTAATATATTTCCAATTTCAATTGAACACCATCAACGATAAATTTGAAAACAGAAATTCTTTCAAGTGCAAGAATGCAACTCGTAATCGACCCATTTGCCGTGCAATTAGGTGGCATGAACGGAGAGAAACGAGAACCCTAGTCGAACAAACGGGTAACAGGAAATTCGCTTTGTTTCCGCCAAGGTAGAAATTCCAACGAACTATCCGTGTTCATAGAGCTCGAAAGTATCGCGAGCATCCGGGACACAACTTCTCGTTTCGATCGCGGCGAAACTCGTTCGTTTGCTTTCTCAAAGTTAGCCGTGAATAAACAACCGGGAGTTTGTCGTTGCTCCACCGAAAAACTGCTAAGCAGCCATGTTTCGTTTGCCAGGTTGGTCGTACTACGAATTTCCTCGCGGTCTAATCCGATGCAGGCTACCGGTGCAGCGGTGTCGGTGCATTTGTGCATTCTCAAAGCTAATCATTCTGCGACCGCGATGAAACTCTCCTCGAAACTCGGATACACCGATCTTTGTTTGCACGCTGGTCTTTCGAGTTAAACGTTTACCGCGTCCCCACGATCGTGTCGCTCGCTTGTTCGCGAGATTACTTGCACCTCGTTACTCGAACATTTTGGTATACCGTACGATTGAGTACGGATTCTCTAATTTTGTGTTCGTTAAACAAGCTATGTATATATTTATTTATTTTTTTTTATCTATTTCGATTTGTTATCCGTTTACTTTAATTCAAGAAAAATGTGTTATTTCGAAATATTTCCTTTTTTATTCGATTTGTCAATTTATTAGGTTGTTACGTATTAAATGTCCGATTTTAAAGTAGATGTACCTTCAAACGCATTTGCTTGTAAACGTTTCTACGTCTATAGAATATTCGAGGAATAATTTTAATTCTTAAGAAAAAATGCATAGAATGTAATGGTAATTGCTTCGATCGGTAAAGTTTAATATTAAGAAAGATATATTCGTTTAAAGTTTGATTCAAAAATCAGACGTTTCGCATGTAACAACCTAATATAATAGATATACGTTTACTTTTTCGTTACAAAATGTAAAATTTTGTAGCATCGTACCTATTACGGTATGAATTCGAAACAAAAAGGTAACTTCTAACACGCGCAAACTCGAATCAGCGAACTTTAGCTATGAAATTCTATTACAACTTTCCGTACCAACTGTTTGGATTGTTCTTTTTTCGTCTTTTCATAAATTACACTTAATAACAGAACGAAATTGGTCCGTTCTGACTTCTATTGTCTAAAGAAATGTAAGCGTTTCCGCTACAATATACATTTTCTGTAACAGATGTGATTTAATAAAGCGTTCACAGGAATTAAAGGAAGTAATGAAATTTCAAGCAACGCTGACGTATATGAATTCTCTCGTTCCTCGGACGAATGTACGAAAATTTAATTTCCCACATCAGCCACTTTATTCCTTTTGATTCTAAATTAAAATCAAAAATAGACACGTGGATTGACAGGATTGAAAATTAATATCGTTAAAATTGTTGCGGAAACTAGTTTTTCTGTACAGAAATAACGTACATATAATCGATCGGAAAGGTATAAGAGAAATCTGATTAAGTTTCAAGTATTAGTTTCTACTGACATTCTCACCCGCTTCACGTCTCGTTATCGTTCCAAATTTACAACGCTTCGCCATTTCCTTGAATCTCGACGAGCGTCGAGCCTAGTGGCAACTTAAAAACGACACAGGTAAAACGTTACCGGGTCGCACGAAGGTCGTGGAGGGTCACCGAGGTTATTATCTGCGCTTAATGCGCAATACGAACAGTTCGGAAACAGCGATAGCTTTTAGAGGAATTCAATACACGCAGAGGTGAATGATAAATAAATGAATTATGCTTCAGTGGAGCCGGCGAAGCAGCGGTGGTGATCGAGATAGCAGGACAGCAGGATGGCGAACGCAGCGCGCGGCCGAGCGTCTCCTCGATCTCCTCGATCCTAAATCAGAGTGCCGACGACAGTGACTCTGGATTTCACGGTTTCCAATCGCGAGACGATCCAAGCCACGCGTCCAACAACAACTCCAGCCCGAACAGCGTTAACACTGCCTCTTTCCCCAACCTCAGCGGCAACAACAGCAGCGCCAACACCAACAACGGGAACAACAATAACAGCAACAATAATAACACCGTTACCAATGCTGGCAACAACAACGCGAACGATGTTCAGCCTATGGTGAACGGCTGGATTCAGCAACAGACTCCTTATGGTCAGCCCAGCACGTCGCAACACCAGCAGCAGCAGCAGCAGCAGCAGCAGCAACAGCAGCAGTACGGACAGTTGATACATTCTTCGCAGCAACTGCAGCAAGGCTACTCTCACCAGCACCAGGCGATGCTTCATCAGCATCTGTCCCATCAGAATACCAATCAAAGTCACCAGGCCCATCAGCTGAAGCACGTCGTTCAACAACAGCAACCACAATCGCATCTAACTGCCAGCAACGTGCAAACTGTCCAGCCCATGCCCAGAAAATTCGGCCAACCGATCTACGCGAACGCCCCACCGAAGCCTAGAAGACTGACCGACGGATCGACCGAATACTCCACCCCGTCCCCGGATCCAGACTACCGGAAGTCGCCGGTGTCGCCGGACGTAACGGTGACCAGCAAGAGCCCGATGTCGGACTACGACAGGAGCAGCATGATCTACGGGACGAGGATGAGTCAGCCGTCCCAGCAGAGCCTGAGGACGGATAAATCGGGCTTGAATTACGGCTACGGCCAGGTACAGACGGAGAGACGCACGCCCGATACGTACGGGCGCAGTGCAGCGAAACCGAGATCGAACAGGGGGAACGGTGACTACGAGGAAGTTTATGGGGCACCTCAGCTATACCAGAGGCCGGCCGGACCTGTTGGCTATACGAAAGGGACCTCGCCAGCTCCTATCCCGATTCCGCTGTACGCGCAACAGCATCAGCAGTATCAGCAGCAGATCCATTCTCCCGTCACGCCTTCCAATAGTGAGTAGTTTGGATCGAAATATGGGATTTGGTCGACAACCGGTACGGTGTGAGTAGAAAGTTTGGAATCACTGTACGTTCTTAGGTACGTATGAACTTGAGGAAAAATTTTGACAATCTCTCAACTGGAGGTTCGATATTGGTACAGTTATAAACAAGTGATTCTAAACTTTTTTGTGGGAGGGGGTGGGCGTGTGCGCGATCATAACAGAATGATAGAAAATAATTGGGATAATTAGCAGAAAGCATAAGTGTATTTTTTCTATTCGATAATTATATCATTAGCTGGCTTGGTAATCTTTTTTTCGGCCCAATCTTATGACATTAAATCAACAATAACTTAAGGGGAACTTTATCAATATGTTCCGTAGAACGAAGCAGTCTTTCTTGCGGCCGTTCTAAACTAGAAACTTCTTTCTACATAGTTCCGTTAAATACAAAGAAATTATCACACTATTATTAGCAGCAACCATATTTAGACAAACATATTTTTCACCCCGAACAAAATTGGAAAAAACGTGGTAAGCCTTGAAAGTTAACTAGGACAGCAGTAATTAATGTAGAAAAAAAATGTTGGAAATTCGATTGCAGTCTTTTGTTTTCTTCGGAATTGCTGTTTGACGCTGTGACACAATTAAGAGGATCGTTAATCCGGTTTGATTCAGTGCCAATAATGAGACAACCGAGGGCGCAGCCGCCACCGCGACCGCACAGCGCGGACTTCTTGGAGTACGAAGCAACCAGGAAGCCTCAGCAGCAAATGCCACCCCAGTGCGAAGAATCGCTGAATCAACAGAGGCGTCCACAGAGGCCTAAATCGAGTTTAGACATAGTCACTCCGTCGGACGCTGCGAACGATGGATACTTTTATTCCGAGGAAAGGTAAAATCTATTTTATATTCTGATGTAGCGTGAAGGGAACAGAGAGATGGATGAAATTTTATGATTCCCGATGTTTCCGATACAAGAAAAATCCACGTGCGATGAGAAATAAAAATATTCGCTAGTGATTTCACATTGTTCATAATATATTCAAGCATAATAATGAAAAATCAACACGGTAACAAAATATTTCATTCGATATTAAAGAGGAGGTCACGAATTGTGATCTTTCGTAATTGTTGCGTTTGGTACCGCTGTACTTTTATACAATTTTTTCGCTTTTAAAGCGTGCGAATGAAATTACGAAAAGAACTTTTTACGAAAAACGGATTTGCTTTAAATTGTAGCCGAAGAACGAGCAAACTTGTAACTTCTATCTTAATCGTCGCAACGATCGATATATCTTTGCACGGTACCGTTTCAAATTTTTATTTCAATTATCTTTCAACAATAATCTTAACTTAATAATCTTCGG
Source organism: Ctenoplectra terminalis (assembly GCA_019453375.1). Lineage (NCBI taxonomy): Eukaryota > Metazoa > Arthropoda > Insecta > Hymenoptera > Apidae > Ctenoplectra > Ctenoplectra terminalis. Next base: position 196,177 of record SMSQ01026164.1, on the reverse strand, counting down.
CGAATCACATAAATATTAACACTTAAGAATATAAATATAAACATCTTGGTCAAGACATAGCACTTTTTTTTATCAAAAATAAACGAAAGGAGCATTTCTTTGCGATTTTTTTTTTTTTTTTTTTTTTTATCCATCGTTTCAAAGATACATTATTTACGATACATTCGGTGCAGATACGCGGCACAGATGCGGCAGTCCGCAGTTTATATCCATCAGACACCTCAGCATCATCAGCAACAAAGGAACCAATCACTTTCTCGGGCGACAATGCCGTCGAAAGCAACGGGAATCCGCGACAGAAGCGACGAAAGTAGAATAGCAACGCTGCCAGAAGCTTCCTGCTCCGGCCTGAGGCGAGGACAACGCGAACACGTTCATCAACAGCACGTGATGCCTCACCAATCGCTTCAGAGGCATACCGAGTGAGTCACTGCTCGTCAATCTTTCCTGTCGCTTCTTTCTTCCCGACGATACACACATACCAGAATCTTTTAATGTTTCATTCATTTACAACGCACTACAATCGTGAGACGTTCAAACACCCCCTGTCTTTGAACGTGCAGAATATTTATTTGTTACGCAACATCGACCATTGACCATTCGAAGTTATATACTTGTCTTTTTTCTCTACATTGATTCAGTATTTTCTTTTTTCTCAAATTGAAAGTAGAACTTCGTAGACATACTTTTTATTTAAAATACTTGAAAATATAAATGAAATTAGAATTTTTCAAATTGTTTGCTCTCAGTGCAATTTAAACGTTTAATTGCGTATCACGTCTGTCACAATATTTTAACATCTCTTTTAAAACGGTTTTATTAAGATTCAAAGTACCGCAGCAGACTCGATACTTCCATAAAAGAAATACTGAAATACCACTGTGCTTCTCTGCACCTGATACACCTAGGTACTGTATTCACCTAACTGGAAATCGATAACGCGCATCTGCGGGAAACTCCGTTCGTGTTTTACAATGTTTTTACAATAATAGTGTCGCGTGTAAATATCTTCTTCGAGATACTGTTTTCGATCGCCATTCAGTCAAGGATAAGTTAAAAAGCTGAAATATTAGATCTCGTTAAAAAAATAATCTATGTTTTCAAAGACACTGGCAACCGTGAAACGTCAATTTCGGTAGAGTCAACGGACAGAAATATTTTTCAACTTTTACACAATTCATTTATCTTAAACTTTCCCTACAAACGCGTAACACACGTGTACCAAATTTCTCGGAATACCGCGTACACCTGACCACATCGTCCACCAAACCAGAAACCAATACGTACCTAGAATCTCTGTTACATCATCGACCTCGAAACACGCACGCTTCCAACACACGGACGAACACGCCAACGTTCTTAAAGAAAATTAGAAGCTGCTCGTGAACGAAACGCGACCAAAGGTACAAAACGTTCGGAATTTGTCCATTGATCCAGATTGAATAGCAGCGAGGCGAAGCTGAGGCGATCGTTGAGGGAGAAGAGCTACGAATCGAGCAGCCGGGAAATGCTGAGTCACATGGTTGAGGACGGGACGGTACCGCGAAGAATTCCTCGAGAGTACGATTCGTCGATGGGGTGGGGCGGTAGACCGACGAGTCACACGGGCCAGGGGACCACTCACGTGGGCCAACCGTGTCACGCTTCTCACGCCACCGCCAGACGATGGAACGAGCAGCAACAGTTCTGCAGATCGGCGTCCGCGCGGCTCCCGAGGACCAGGCATCCGGCCGCCTTGGACCCCGACGACGACGATTACGGAGAACGATCTTCCGAGCAAGATTCGAGGGATGGTGAACGAAAGATACAGCAGGTTGGTTTCTTAGTGCTCTTTATGCGTTTTAACGATGCGAGTTTTTTAAATTTTATCACAAGTGCTTTCAACCTTTGATAGAGGAGTGCGGAGTCTTTTCGGTTGATACATACACGCGGATGATCAATTTCGTTTATTATACGATACGTTGTGGTTGGATCTGAGATTCGTTTGTTTTCAAGATAAAACGTATTTTGCCTAGATTTTGGCGTATTAAAGTTGTGATGCCCATTATCGTATTTAAGTTAAAATTATTGCCACGCGATATCTGGTGCTGCAACATAATTTTCGTTAAGATATATTCCGTTAAAAGCGAAGAACGATACTTAATCGAAAAGATGTTGCTTTATCGAGTTGCGATACAACGCATTGGTATACTTCGATATCCGTATACCCGTGACGTAGATCGAAGTCGGTATCGGTGAATCAACGTGGATGTAACGATTACCGGTGAAACGTTTTTCGGTAAATTAAACCGTACGACAACCGCGTAGATTTCTCTCGATGTCTCGTAAGACCACTGCCGGATGTCTGAGGTACGCGTTACAAATTCCCAAAGGCGAGCGAGCTTGTAACGATATGACTCATAAATCGTCGGTTCGCTTTCCTCGGTGTAATCGTAAACCGTGTTGGCCGACCGGTTGACGGACAGAACAATTCGTAGTCTGCACGAGCTCAGGGAGATGATTCATGCGAAGGTGCAACCTGCGCGCCGGATACCTGCTTTTAAGTCACGTCGCGTCCCGTGATTCTGCTTTCACTGCGATCCGTTCGATCCTCGTCATCGCCGCGAGCAGAGTTGTTCGCGCGGTTCCTCGGACGTGAAGCATCGCGAAACGACTTCCTCGTGTCTCTTCTTCGTGCGTCGAATTCGAATCGTTCTTGTTTATTCTTGGATCAAATCTTGGAGACTTCGTTTGTTCTTTTCTTCCTCGTTTTAGTTATTTTCATTCGATTATCTGCCTAACTTACCGATCCATTCGATTCTTAATCATTTCTCATCCGTTTGGGACAAGTTTGATAGATGCCAAGAATTGAGATTGTATTGAACGAGTAACGTCAACGAAGTTTGCAAAGTCTCAAAATGGGAACGAAATAGAAACGTACAAACACTTGAAAGTGGCTGCAATTCCAGTAAGCACATTTACAGACGCTTTATTTATACACAGGAATTTTAGAAACGAAGTAAACTGACTGCCACTTTCTCTTAAGGTTGATTCGCAGATCTACGTTAACCTAATATTTTTTCTTCTATTCTTACTTTGTTGATTAAAAAAAAGTGAGCCACCTCGTCACTTAAAGGACCAATATTAAACCTAACTCATCTTTGAAGTCCTATTTTTATCCTCATCGACAAAAATCGTATCCTATTAAATACCATATCCATAAGTTTGAACAAAATATATACACTGCCAAAAATAAAGAAACGCATTGCAAAAACCACGTTCAAAATATTCTACCGTTTTCCAACAAATCGATCCACTTCCGAAATCGAATTAAGTCCAACAAATAATTTCCTTAAAAAAAGAAAAAAAAGGTTGCCGTCGAGTTCAGTACCCTCGACAAGAGCAGATTACAAAGACGCGTGTCCACAAAGACTATGTGATTGCAGCGCGAAGAGTCGATGAAGCGGCTGCTGGAATGGAAGCAGCGGATGCTGCAGTCGCCGCTAACCCGGAAGCCATCGGCCTCTGCAAACAGAGGCCGGGCGCAGAACGAGTTGTCGAGCTATTACAAGCAGCAGGCGCTGCTCGAGCTGGCTGCCCACGAGGCTTCCGTCGCAGAGGGTCGTCACTCGCGGCGAAGAGAGGACGGACATCGGCCACACGTTCGTAGCAAAAGCACCGACGGCCGCCGGACTGTCGCCAACGTTTCGCGATACAACAGCTACTCCAGCGATGACGAAGGTAGGGACACCTCGCCTGAACTTATTATCTGAGTTGTGGCTTCTTCGATACGAGCAGTTCTTGGGACCATTTTGTTTTTAGAAGCTTTTATAAGCTGGTTTTTCCAAGTTTATAAACTGAAATCCAGTGAATTACTTTTAGATCGGGTTTTACGATTAGCGATTAAAATTTTTTGAGGAATATTTTGTTTGGATACAAGCGATGCTCTTTTGGAAGATTGTTTTGACGTTTGTATCGCTAACTATTGAAAAGCGAAATGTTGAAAACTTTTTTCCAAAAAGAACATATTACGCCTAGAATCCTTCGATAATTTTGATAGATTGTTTAGAATTTGTAAGATTACAGCTAGGTCCCACGAATCTGCTGTATTTTCAACTGAAAGTACTCTAAGTAGATAGCTGGACTGTATTAAGAACGATAGTAAACTCTAACCCGTATAACCGCTCTAACACGGTCGACGTGCTCACGCGTGTGTTCTGCGAAATAAAACTTAAAACGAACGAAATGCTTTTGTATGGTGTTGCACGAGTCGAGAGGTCGCGTTAGGGACACGTTACCAAAGACCTTCGTACAACAAGCGAGACGCTGATTGCGCATGAAACAAATGATTTTTATATACATATATATATATATATATACATATATTTTTTTTTTTAAATAAAGTGCCTTGAGTCAATTTGGGAGTCGAATTAATCTGTGTGCATCACGAATCCCGCTACACGTAATTAAAATTAATTTAATCAACTCTTTGGAACTAACACGAATATAAACGTACACGAATCGAAATAAACGGAAAAAAAGAAGCATATATGTTCTAGCGACGTGTTCGTGATCGACAACGAGCGGACGTCGCTACTGCAACGTTCACAACTTCCTCGTCTGTGCTCTCTTATCTCTCTCTAGCTGTTCTTCTCTCTATTGCCAAACCGCCCCTCGTCGAGGGGTAGACCAAGTTTGTAGATAGCGAGGATCTTTGAGAAAGGTGAAAAGAAACTGAAAGATAGAAAAAAAAAAGTAAAAAAAGAGCGGAATCTGCAAACATTTTCTCCGCGGGGCTCCTTCTCTTTGCTGCTGTTGGGTCTGGGCTGACTGGTGAATGGGAACGATTAACACCTTTGGAATTTAACTAGCAAAACCGTCCGTTACGACTTAACACTCGTACCAGAGTCGTACTACTTTGCAAGATGTGGGTCAGCATGGCATGTCGAGGATTATATCACTAACACTATTGTAGAGGCGTTCAGCTGTGGTCGCCGTTTACCTTCCAGCTCGTAATACGTGTCTTCGTTGCCGACTAATCGAGAACACGTTGGATCGGTTCATGGATCGTTACAGAATTGATTCGATATCTATTTTATTTATTTAATACGTAAAATCACTTTTACCGATGCTACTTTAATCAGTGCTAAGCACAAAAACGTAAATACATAATTCAGAATGATTCTCGTAACGATCAAGATCGATCCCAGCTTGGTACCTTAGCTTGAACTGTATCGAAAGGGTTGGGTTGTTATTAATCACACTCGTGAGTAACGAACATCCTCGTGTGTTTGTTTTGTAACGGACGAATCAGAGCTGGGAGATGTCCGGAGGAAGCGCACGCGCAGACCCTCGCATGCAGGAAGGAGCCCCCGCCAGCTAGGAGACAATCGTTCGTCGGGGATTTCGCTCCAAGACGCCGTTCCCAGAAGCGGCCGCCAGAATCAGAACGCTCCTCGAGCTTCGAACGGCCAACAAACGAACCCCGCCGCTTCCGTTCTTCCCAATATGGGTGGAATACCCCCGGACGCTGGATACGAGGAGGTCAGCTTCCCCTCCGCGCAAACAACCGATCGTTCCCCACCGTATCTTTCCTCCGAACAAAGGTCTACTCCAAGAATCGAACAACAAGACCTCGACAGCTGTTCCTACGACGAGGACAAGTTCAAGAAGAAACCATCCGGAATCTTGAAGAGTTCTACGTCTTACGGTGTCGAGCAAACTGGAAAGAGTTCGAACGCTTCTATCGGATACGCGGCAGAGACCTGGCCTTCTCAAAAATCCGTTCAGTGGACCACCAAAAAAGAAAGAGACGACTGGGATTCTAATATCGACGAGAGCAAGGTCATCAAAGAATTTTCTTATCAGTATATCAAACCTAAGGAGGAACTAGAATCGAAGCGCGAAGACAAATCTCCGGATAGAACGGAAACTATGAACCTGGTGCAGTGTAGAATACGATCCTTCGAGCTCAGCATGGACGGCTCTAGTCCCGTTAAAGAGGTACTCGCCATGCAGGAACCACTGAAAGTCTCCCCCCTTCAAGCGACCGAGGCTCACGTCTCTAAATTGGACTGTTCGAAAAAGACGTCGACGATAATTCGTAACTTTGCTCTGGGCGATTCAGAGTCTCAGGATTCCAAGCACAGGAACGTTAAAGATGGCCACGCCAAACAGGCGTCTACGGACAGCAACAAATCGGTGAAGGATTTGCTGGCCGATTTCGAGAGAAAGTCTCAACAGGTTCAAAAGCAAGAGTACGGTAGGCGTCAGGAGGTGAAACACCGTGTAGTGTTCAGCGATTCGGAAGCTCTGTTGTACGATACGGGAAGCGATCTGGATCAGCGCGATAAAAACGAAGACGCGCAGAGCGAGCAGGATATCAAGGTGGATCAAATTGTACCTGAACTCATCGACGATCGCAAAGCGTATACCGAGGACGCGAAGAAAAAAGGGGATGTTTCTTTTAGGCGCAAGAAAAGATCGTTGTCGAAGGAGAGTATGAGCGATCAAACTATTCCTACGGAGGATTTAAATATTATATCGAATCCTAGCTGCACTAGGTTAAGCGTCACAGAATCTTTGCTAACTCATGGCGATCGTTATTCGGGAGAAAGTGGAACCACGAGTCCCGCTGCGAAACAAGAAGACGTTAGTCCCGAAGAGCACTATCTGCCCATGTCTCCCAGGAAAGCTATATTGGACCCCAACGACGACAGACCTAATCCAAAGATGATGGAGAGTCTATTTGCTAATTTGGAACACGAGGAGAGTTCGTATGTCGAAATGGCTCAGAACGGTATGACCCATTCCCTTCTGGCACCTACCGACGAAACCAGAAAACACGATTCTGGAGACTATTCCACTTTGGACACGCCTCACTATGAATTTGTCTGCGTTTCCGACAGTAAAATGGAGCCGGTGTACATGGAGGTTAGTCAGTTGTCGGAAAAGGAGGAAAAAGACAGTGAAAAAATGTCCTTGAAGAAAAGATCTCACGAAGACTCCACGCACTCGAGGTCCGATCTTCCTGACATTTTAACGGCCCTTAAATCTGACAGTTCCGACGCTGATGACGAATCCTCGAAGGACCTAGATTCGATCGATGCTCCGCGACATCCTAGGTTCAGTTTGTCTGACACTTTCAGACCTGCGTCTTATTATTTGGGCGCCAGTCGAACCATGATCGCGGAACTGCACGATTCTTCCGACAGCGAATTAGTGTCTCCGCCTCCGATCCCAACCTCTCCACCGCCGTTGGACGATTTGGACTCTTTGGACATGCAGGAATCTTTAGAAATTAAGAAGGTGTGTCCTCAAGTAGCGGTGATGAAGGACAACAGTTCGAACAGAGACTCTCCGAAATCTTGGAACAAACCGATGGGCCAAGTCGAGACTCACAGACCTCCATCGAGATTCTCAGACGCTACGATCAGCTCCACCTTTAGGGACAGTCGAATTTCCTTGGAAAGTGCGTCCGGAAGTGATTCTGTGGAGTTAAGGACACCCGAGGAAGAAGCGAGGCACAGGCAGTTGAAAACGAGACCAGTTAGCGAGGTCTGCGAAGTTCTAGACAGCTTAGACGAATTGGAATCTCTCGGGAGTCGTTTCGACGGAGCTAGTATCGACTTGGATCAGTATCTGGAGGAACTTCAAGCTCGTGATGCTTTTAACGTTGATTTATATGCAAAAGACCTCAGCTACAACAGCATTTACGGATTCAACGAGAATATGATGGTAGTAGACAAGCTTCAGAAGACCACCTGCCACGATTTATCGGGACAAGTGAACCTGGGTTTCAGCAATTTGGATCAGTCTCTAAGATATGGAGCGTCCAATAAAATGGGATCAGCGAGTAGTTTACCTTCGATGCGGGTTTGCGACGCTCCCCCTTCTCATCAACATTCGCAGTCCTTTACCGGAGATACTCATTACGAGAACATTTCAAGCTTTTCTCCATTGAGAGGCTCCCCAGCCGTTCGCTCGGACAACGACCAATCGCGAGATAACGTTCATAGGCTTCAAAGAGGATCTCAGAACACTCTGCTGACGGCTTCGCATAGCAGAGATTCCAGTTATTCGTTTGCCTCGGGTGCTGCTTCGATTTCCACTTCCATGGCTTGCCAAAGACCTGCCAGTGCCCAGTCCTCGATGCATTCTCCTACAGGTTCGATCTCTTTAGGTAACCATGGAAACAATTTGGTCACCAGCATGCTGCAGAACACGAGTCCGTATTCCGATCAGCGGTTCCAGAGTCACTCGAGATCGGCCAGTCAGGATTCTGCTAGATACTCCATGATATCGAACCACAGATCTTCGTCCAGTCAAGATTCCAGTTACTATCCGACCTCGACGTCCACCGTTAAAGCAACTCCAGGACCTCAGTCTTCTTATCTACCAGGAGAGCTACGTTCTCAGAGCGAGCAATCGGGTGCACCTTACTATTATTCGGACCTCCAAGCTAGCGTGAACGCCGTGGATACCGAATCGCCGAAGCCGATCGGTCATACCTCCAGATTGCCTCAATTGAATAATCAAAGGGACGACGCTTCTGCGTTAAACAAGAGGAACGATATTGGACGTATCGTTAATCCAATTTCTAGGCAAATGCCCAGGCAAATTCAAGTAGACGATATAGACGAAGCTAGACGAATTGCTGCTGAACTTAGAAAGACCACCTGCCAGTTGCTAGGCGACAACAAAGTGGATCTCGTGGATAAAAAGAACTTCTACGAAGCTGATACTCTGAGGAGGGTAAAGTCCACGGATCCTTTGCCTGACATTTCGTCGGCAGAGATCAGCACCAGAAATCTGTATCCTCATGGTCTCCGAGACAAGTCGAGCAGTCAATCGAACAACCGGGACACCTTCGAGTTGGCGCATGCAACGCAGACGTCCCATCGAAGGTCCAGATCGCTGGAGGGTCTGTTGGACGACGTAGGTCTTCAAAATTTAGTTGAGCAAAGGAACAGAAGCAACCGCGTAGCGACAGTTCAACCCACGCAAGTGGATGAAACGACACAGAACGTAAGCACCGGCAACGTTTCAACGTCAAACACGTTCAGCGCCGAGGATCCTTGGGAGCAGGACTCTCTCTGGCGGGAAAGCCTGCGAAGAGTAAGCCTGAGAAACGCTAGGTCTCTGGACAACCTGGACAATCCTCCAAGACCTAGCGTATCCAGTTCGGACGCGAAAGGACGAAACAAGATCACCCGTGGTGCTACCTACGTAAACGACAGCGTGATCTTAAGAAGAGAGAACTGTTTCGAAGATCCCTCGGATAGACCCCGCGTGAAACGCAGAGCGAACAAGGAGCAGGGCAGGGAACAGATGGTCGACGATCTAACCTACGAGAGCCTGTCGATGGAACGTATTCACGCGGGCGGTTACGTGTGGGACGCGCAGAACGAGGCTTATCGGAAAGCCACCGCCGAGGATAGGGATCATTTTTTAGAGGAAGGCAACCTTCCCCCGGTTCGCTCGATCTCGGAGACAACGCAGCAGGTGTCCGGTTCGACGTCCGCGGCGTTCGAGCTCGACCGAGAGAAGCTCCGTCAATGGGACCTGCTGTCGAGCGCCTGCTTGCTCCAGGAACAGCAGCGCAGCTCGATGGCGGACTCGGGGCGAGGGTTGCCAATCGCGGAACGACCTGGAGACGTTCTCGACACCTCGAGGAACGGTGCGCGGCTGTTGAACAGTGGCGCCGGCACCGGGACGATAACGAGCATGCCTGCTGCGGTCAATCGCGATCGAGATGTCGTTTTGAAGGTGCTCGACAAGGACACGCAGAGTACCTCGACGACGAGCAACGGGCCGAGCAACAGGCAGGAGCTGAACGAGACCAAGGAGGCTTGTAACAGGGCTGCAGGTGAGTGGCTCCTCAAGACATCCGGTGGTGTGTTCAGGAAGTGACTGACTGACCGTGTTCCAAAGCCTCGACTGGCTCTCGCTCGGACTCGATGGACGCTCGGTTCCCTCGCTCTCTCTCTCTCTCTCTCTTTCTCCCTCCCTCCCTCCCTCTCTCTTTCTCTCTCTCGTCGATCGGTAAAAATATTCGATGGATTCGTTCACTACCAAATGTACCTGCGTTTTACGGTGGCTTGTATAGCGTTCGTTGCCACCAGATTTTGTTTTGTATTCTTTTGGAACCCGATCCAGTTGATCGCTGGATGAGCATTGTTTCAACCCTGCCGCACTGAAATCTTGTTTTCTGAATTCTTTTTTTATTTATAATCGTTCGATGTCATATGATATTTGAGCACACAAGGTGTGTATGTATCGTTTCCGACTTTCGATTGTTTCAAGGTCATTGCAAGGTCATCCGTTAAATTTATATTTTTTTATTATTCTATAATACTGAAACGGAAACATAGTGTCCTATTTACAAAATATAAAGTGACCTTCGTTTGACCTTGAAAAATTTTTGTGTCGTAAATCATATTATACGCGAAAGGTGTTACCGCTCGGTAACTGTTTCGAACAGCATATATTCATAAATATCCTGCATAAAAATTGTACAAATCAAATAATTCGAGTACATTGAATACCTCAAGGAATTAAGAGTTTCCGATTCAAATTTCGACGAAGAACACAATTTTTCAGGCCGATAACGACATAAACGAACAAAGGATTCTCCGAAGAGCCATACCCATTCGTTCGGTTAAGCAGCGATTCAAGTTTCAAAAGAATACAATCCTTATATTACTTACAATTAGTTGATACAGAAGACCGCGTTCCAACTTGCATCAGACTGTCGTTCGTTTTTTTTTTTCGAACGCGAACAGTATACGATAGCTTATTCGTTTGAAGCAAGAAAAAAGTAATTACGATTCGATTTATAAGTACCTTTTGCCGATGATCGTTCGACCAACGTCGTCCTAAGTAGTGCGAGTTGGAACACGGCCTGACAGATGAGTGTTGCGTGAGCTGATACTTGTGTGAGTGGCCCTCGTTAGCAGCCATTGGGCATCGGTAAAGAATCTTCGCGACTTTTTTAAATGGATTCTAGCTCCGAGATTATGTTACTCGAATCGTCTGATCACTTTCGTCGCGCTTTCCTTCTTGTCGTGTTCAGAGTCGCAACTAGAGACAGCAATTGAAACGCTTCACGCTTTATTGCCACTAATACTAAAGCGTTTTGACATAAAATGTTCCATTTTGCGACTCGTCGAGTAACATTTGTATTATTTATTGCGTAAAAGAAACGTTCGACAGGAAAAGTATCGAGCGAATGATTGACAAGCCGTTGTGCCTACTTCTTTTGATAGATTAATAAATTGTAAAAAATAAGTTTTCAGGGTACAAGAATGGGGGTCGATTTTAATAGAAACGTGTAACAAATATATTGTGACTGCATATCGATTATCGATTTTAATAATATTATTATCAGGGTCACGTTCAATGGCGTTTTTACTAATATTAAGTTCCACGAGAGTGTATATACACGTTAAGTACTCAATTCTGTTTATTTTCTTTTCTTAATATTCATTTAATATTTTTAGTATGTAAGTGTGATCGAAAGGGGTAAAGTTTGATTATTTTTTTTTTTTTTTCTGTCATTATTTCCGTTTTTCGATATTTTGTATATCTTTGTGTCGTCGATTCGTCGCAGTAAATATAATCAATCGTGTTTGAGTAAAGATCAAATAAAAATTGTGTTTCATGTTTTCTAGTATCGAAATTTGAACTTTTTTCTCGAAATTTTTTGATACGATCGTTTGAAACGATTTTTTCCCTTATTTAGATACATCGTTGGTCGTGATTTTAATAAAATTTAATTTAAGCAATCAGTTATATTGGAAATGTTGAAATTTGTACCATGTAAAGAAAAATTGAGACAAAATTAATTTTAATCAAAGATGAATCGAGATATCGTAGCTCTGGCAATGTCAATAAAAAACGAAAAATAGAGATCACTGATACGCCACAGTTTCCTGGGACACCTTCCATAGAAATTTTTGCAGCTTTATGTTAACGGAGTGACGCAGCGTCTCGGAATTCCCGTGAGTAATTTTTTAGAATTTAAGGCGGAATTGACCGTTTAACAAGCTATACCTGTAAGCAATCTGCCGGCGCTCGTAATTACACAACTTAAAGTCCTGACTTAATTAAATGCTGTAATATACATTGTGCTTCGGCGAGTTAAACTTAATACGTGCAAAAAAAATTTGTGAATTAAAAGAAGAGAAGTGCCAAGTTTTTAAACTTTTCGAATATTTCAAATTTTTTACTTACAGAAGTCCATATTTCGTAACAATCTCTGTAACCTTTAAAAATCCTAATCGAATTACACGTTACAAAATAGGCACACCTATCTACAAAACTTCTCTACCGATTATTCCTACAAACTATACGTTCGAACAAACACAAAAATGGTCTGTATCGAAGAAAACGTTCTAACTTCCCAATTAAGATCCCCCACTCGTCGTCGAAAACGCTAAAACCAGTTACCTCCAACCCACCGCTAAAAAAGAAGTAAAAGAAAAAAGCAAACAAAGTAACCGTAAAACGTTCGAGACCACGAAAGGGTCCAACCGTGTCGAAGATTTAAACCAGACACACCAGAACGCACACGAAGGCGTCGCCACACGCGTACAAGAAGTTTGGATAACAGTCGATGGAAGCTCGAGAGAGGTCGAACGACTGCCTTGGGTATCTGGCGACTTCTTAATAAGTGCGTTCACCTTCGGTAGCCAGGCGAACACCCAAAACACGGCGGATTAAAGAGGTGGACTGGCTGCATTTTAGGGACCAAAGAAAAAAACGAGACACGCTCCTGGAGTTGGTTTGCCACTATCGAGAACGGGTTCGAGCGTGTTCGGGGCGAGAAGGTCGCGAGAAAAGAAGAAAGAGGTGGAAGGAATCCGTACGATGACCGTCTCTGTATCGGCAACCGGATAATCCGTGTAAATTCGATCGAATCAGTCGTTTTCAGCGTGAAATAATCGCGCCCTTGACGGGACAGTCTGCGTGGACGCGGTAGGAATCATCAACAGTTGCGATCTTCCGCGAACGTTGCACGCTAATAGATTAATCAGTGACTGATCGCACGCGTTCGTTGCACCGATAACGTTCAACCCACGACCCCGATGTGAAACATTTATTTTGCGGTTGCGCGGATTGGTCGTTGTAAAATATGCGGGTGCGACACTTCTCTGAGGAAAAAAATGAAAAAAAATGGATAGAAGATAGATTTAAGTTGCACACGTTTTCCAGATGCACTTATTCGTCAACTTTTTTCTTTTTCTTGAACCATTATTAACTTGTCCGCGTGTGCGAAAGAGATAGAATTTTGAAAAGAATAAAGTACAGACAGTATAAAATTGTTTCACACGTATCTGAAAATATAAAATACTTGAACTTTTTAGCAAGCTATTTTTAAGTTAAAAAATGGAAACATTCTTCTTTGTTTATCTTAATGCTTTCACGTATAAGGGCATTTGCATATAGGAGCACGATTGTCGTAAAGCGAGCATATAATTTCTTCCGACAAAGATGTCGATAGGAAACCATATTTTATTAAACCGTACAATAGCGCCTCTATCATTATTTTCCTATCTTCCCGCTAGAAAAGAGATACAGTTTGTTCTTGCTATAAGAATTACCCTATGCATCAAAGCGTAACTACAATGGCGCATGTTGTGCGTTCAATGCACGAGCTTGATAAAAGCGCATAACAGAGATGAAAGAAAAACATATTGAACGAAGACATAAGTATTTCGTGATTTTTTATTAACATGTTTCTGTTTGAATGCATATTAGTATAATTAGAGGTATATTATTAAATCCTTTATGAACAAAGTCTGGACACGTACAAATTTTTCGTATCAAATATTCCGTACTACAATTTACGTCACTTTTCATTGTTTGCGATTATCGGCATTTACGAAAAAAGTTTTATTATTTTTCACTTTCCAAACGTTATCTACATAAAATGTTTAGTAAACTAAATGCTACAATTTACTATAACTCTGACAAACACTTCTAAAAATTTTTTAGAGCTTCGGATTTAAAAATCAAAACTAGAACTTCTAAATGTAATTTCAATAATACTTAAATACGCTTAAATCAACGATCAACACCAAAGTTGGTTATATCTTATAAATTTCCACTTACATTTCGCGCGTCGTAAAGTTACATCCGTTCTCTATCCTCGAGCAACCCAACATATGTAGATAACAAGGACAGATTACTCGACGATATCGTAACCGTCAACGAACGGCCGGCTTGAAAGACCTTTCCAAATCGCGTTTACGATCTCTACACGGCGGCTGACATTTCACCGATACCAACAACGATGACCGTGGCAACGATGATGCCATAAACGTGGCTACTCATAGCGTCGGAAATATGTACAGCGTTAACGTTAAACGCGTTAGGTGCCTCGTCGTTGTACGTTGCACTTTGTCGCGAGTTCAATAGCACGAACAATCGATGCAACGAAGAACACTGCAACGAAGTATAATTTTTCCAAGTAAAGCGTGCTTTTTACTGCAACTTAGAACGTTGACTATGAATTCTAGTTGGTAGAGTTTAGTACACTCGTTTTATTTATATCTGGAACATTTTTTCATCGAATAAAGGTGATGTTGTCAGTTCGGTTATCAAGGAAGGTAATTTTTTGAATGGAATGTTCGAGGATCGTGCGTTTTAGGCTATTTCAATTTAATGCGGCTTTCGTATTTTCTGATCTCGTGGAATTTTATGGATTGTTCTTCGATTTATAAAAATCCTCAATTTTAAATGTCAATCAACTTACTAAAAAAGATAATATCACCTAGCATTAAGTACATTTTTAGCAATCTTCCAAATGGATTGATTAATATTGAAAGAAAATCTCCGATACCCATTTGTTCAAACGTTGCACGGTTTCACGTTAAACCCACGCGGACATGGCAAATTCAATTGTTGCATAATTCAGTTTCATCAGGGATAGCGCATCGAAGATCGATTATTTGATGGCTAAGAGCGTCTTGAAATATCGATGAGTGACTCGAATGAAGCTTTTTAATCCATCAATCGCTGGAATCGACGTCGATTTTTAACGGATCGAGGAATCGATTCGTCAATTCGCCGAGAAACGTTTCAGTTTCTCCTATTTCGATGTATTAGAATCGCTTCGAGCGATGATACCTCTTGATACATTACGGAATATTTGATCAGTGTACACGTCTGCGAGGACTCGTCTCGTCTCGGCTCATTATCCTTCGTGCAATGTCATACTTATTTATTTAAAATATCAAGCAGCTTTTCGAGGATTAAAATGACATTTTCTATATTTGCTTGAATTTTTAAAACAGTATCTGCTTTATTATCCTAAATTTATTTTCAACTAAATTCTTTTTAATTTAAGATTTTTTATTTATCATATTATTTTTATCATATCGTATTGGCATATAACATTATTTTTTCCTATATACAATTATCGTCTTATTTCATATTTTCTAAACTTAATTAAATCTAAATTTAATTTTTAGAAAATTAAATGTTATTTAGAAATATAAAACTATTTTTAATTTCATTTGGTACCGAACTTACGATATAATAACGATCGATATAAAAATAACACAATTTTTGTAATCCGTATAAAGAAAATGGTGGCAATATCTTCTTTTTACAAATATATTCAAACAGTCTAGTAGGTGGTTAACCATATCTTTGAACTCTTCCACAAACTACATCGAAGAACCAAGTAACAGACATATGACGCATCAAACGTCACGAAATTCTCGATAAATTGAAAC
Source organism: Ctenoplectra terminalis (assembly GCA_019453375.1). Taxonomy (NCBI): domain Eukaryota; kingdom Metazoa; phylum Arthropoda; class Insecta; order Hymenoptera; family Apidae; genus Ctenoplectra; species Ctenoplectra terminalis. The sequence goes on along the minus strand of SMSQ01026164.1, from coordinate 180,455 downwards.
TTAAGATTATTCCATACGGTTATTTTATTGCGATGTCATAAAAATCCCGTTTCCTTGCATCAAAGCAGAATAAAATATCCTCGATAAAGCGATTCAAGACGGAGCACCGTTTATCCGAGCCGCAAGGGAACAAACACCTGGAAGCTCGAGGCGCACCGAATTTTTTTCTCAACCGGAAATAAATCCTCCAATTGCTTCGAAACGTCCTCTTTCCCAAAACTCACTCAATTTCCTTTCATCCATTCGCGTAATCCTTTGAAAAAAGCAGCTTTTGCCTATTCGTTCGAATCTGCTATTCGTCAAACAAAAACTAGATTTGTACCAGCGAATAAAGCCTTTGTCTCGACATAACAATTTCACCGTTTTAAGTAAAAACATTTTTTTTTAAGAGCGCTTTCGTAAAATAATAAAAGTGCCTAACCGAAGCAAACTAACGTTCTTCGTAAAAGAATCAGAGACAGAATATTAAAAACAACAAACACCGATGTAAGTCGCGTTTTCCTGTGAAACGCCCTATCTCCTTCGTTTTTATGGTCAGGACGCTTTTACGAGTCCCTCTTCCGTTAGGAGAAACTATGAAATTACCACAGTATCCAGGTCATCCGTTACAGAATAAATCGTTCGATGACTATTTCGATTCGCACACCACTTTTTGCTCCGTTTCGCGGTTTCTTGCTTATTTTCTTAATTATTTCTCATCCGTCAAGGAAGAGACATCGAACGGTGCACGCGAACGGTAGACGTTCGTCTTGTCGAGAATTCGAAATTGTAATCGGTAGATAAACACGAAGGAGTTGAATCGGGAATTAGAGTTTGTTACGGGTAGTTGGAAAAGTTTCCTCGACTTGCGCTATTGCCTGAAACGTTTCGGCTGTATCGTCGAGTGACAAGTTTAATCGACTTAGAAATGTTTCGGTTTTGATTATATTAATGAGCGCGACAAACTTTGAAACAACTATTCAAAGGTGAATTCAGGACTGTATCGATTAAAAGTATGTTCAACGAGAAACGTATTTCAGTTCGTATTATGATTTTGGAAGATCACACGTGTTTGCGCTGTAGTAATCTGTTGAATTAGGTAGTTGGATAAAATTGAATCGATTGTACGAGTTTGAAAATTAGATTCTAGTGAATAACGATGATTATGTTAACCGATATTAATCCAAAACTACTTATTACGATTCGGTGCTTTAATGACTTACAAAATTCGTAACTAAGAAGTAATTAATATTCGACAAACAGACATATTCGAACCCACACAAAATGTTCCTATAGTTTAACCACCAATTTGCAAATTCCAGAGTGCCAGTTGTGATTAAAAACTAAGTACAATATTCCAAGCACAAACAATAATCAACATACTCAAATATCATACTTCAAACAACTAAAATAACCATAATAGTAACGACGTCTCCGTAGCTTTTCATCCAAACACCTCCCCCACTTCTTTCGAATAACAAAAACCATCGATCAGCCAGCTTTACAGCTTCACAGCTTCACAGCTTCACAGTCTTCACTCCTGCTTGAACCAGTCACCCCATCGTCTGGTTATTCTAAGCACAATCTCATTCACGCACAATTATCAAGGGGAGCCAACAACAGCGGTGGCAGCAGATCGGTAAACAATCGAAATATCAGAACTTTTATTCGCTCGTGAAAGGCGAAGCTCGGCATTGAAACCCGGACAGGACACCTAGCGCGATGTAAACAAAAGGGAGGCTGGTGGAGGAGGACGATGCAGCTCACCGCGTGCGATTAGGTATCGGGAATTGGAGCGGTCCTTGAATCGACATCGAGGACGGAACGGAATGAACGAGCACACGGGGAGATCGGACCGGCGGCCGTACACGACACTCGCCACTCAGTCAGTCAGCCAATGCCGCTCCGAACGGCACCACGCGCCATTCTCTCGAGACTCGAATCGATCCTTCGCGTCGATCAAAATCTTCCGTGAATCGCTACGTTTCTACAAAGTTTTTGCTTTTACGTTAGTTTTTGTGATTTTTTCTTTTTATAAATTGTTTTTTTTTTTAATATATATCCGTTGAAGGGGTCGCGAAGTTTAGAAGGTTCTTGGTTTAGAACAGTTCGCGGGTAGTTTTGTGAATCTCGAAAGCTTTTTAAGAACCTGCGAGTTTTAACAAGGCTTTTCGAAGAGGTATATGTGAACTTCTTTTTTTAATCTTCTTTTTCTTTCTCTCGGAAAGTGTTTGGTTCGAGTATTTAAGGAAATGTACGTAGGAACGGGGATGCAGCGTTTTTGACGAACTTCGAATGTGCACGCGCAAATTTTAAATCTCTTTTTTTCCATGCAAATATGAATAAATTTTAGAATTTTCTGTCACAGTAAACGAGTAAAATTTTCAAACTCTCTGCGCGCTAAGACTACTGAGATTTTTCTACGAAACTGGGTCGTCTAAATTTTTTAAATTCTTACAAAGGCACGCGAATAATTTCCGAAACTTTTTTAGAAGCCTTTTCTGATCTAAATTTTGAAAGTATTTATGAAAAGGTATACGTGAAATTGTTTTAATCCTATCCATAGTGTTAGAATGTCACGATAATAGTTAAAAAGTAGACGAATTATCGAAACATGCACGCGATGGAAATGTTGGCTCAAGAAACGTGACGTTTCGTGTTGAATTAAAGAAAAAGAAAAAACGGATCGCGTGGCTGTACAAACATTTTACAAAGCATTGAAAATCCACTGTCGAATCGGAACCGTATTAACAAGTTGCCTTCTAACAAGGTCGCCGAAGTTTACGGGCTACTAACGATACACGCGACGCGACATTTACAGCGGACGTTAAATCGCATAAGTTTCACCTTTTTGAGAAGACGTTTATTCATTTACTGAATTGATTTTTTTTTTATTTTATCTTACAATTGTTTTCAATCACAACTGTTTAAACTAGAGTAACATTTAGACAGACTCTGTGTAACGATAAGAAAATTAATTTCAATAATTAACGAGTGAAATTCCATCTGTAAAGCATTGTCGAGTATTTTAGAATGTTTCGTTCGTTTAAAAGTTTGAAAATGCTCCAAACCAGACTCGCTCGAGATACCTGGATACTCAATTTGGCAAAATTCTTTTTCTTCCCTTTCTTCGAATTACCTGGCATCGTCCGGTATGCTCATTAGCCAGTAACCTACAGTGTTAGGTGAGCTCCAAACAGTCGTTGCCAACAAGGTAGAGAGGGTTTCTGAACGATCGCCTCTCTAAACAGTGGGTCGGCTAGTACAGGTGAATTTTAGTATTTAGACAAGTGTCGATTTATTCCCTTTAAATTTCCAGTTTTTATTTGCTTAGTGCACCGTTCTTTTTTTTTTTTTTTT